>JAGVSQ010005503.1:0-17638 GCA_022683975.1 Rhyacophila evoluta
TCGGCGGATATATTCGTCATGTGCACTGTGTTACGCACTATGCCTCGCGGATATAAACGTCATAAGCACTAAAGAGGTTAATGTTATTTTCTAGCCATGCTATGTGATATTGAAAGAATGATGGGAATACTAGATCCATGATTTATTCCGGTAAATTCCAATTTCACTCTCATTCTTATATTGGTTCCTATCAGGATATTTGGTATTCATCATCTTGCTAGGACACGCGTTGTGAATGCCTTCAGATAGCTTAAAATCCATCTAGATCGAAGTATTCTTGGCTGTATAAAATTGCTGACATGATCTGTGATGGTGAAAATCGATTGGCTAGTGGCAGATAATATGCTCCACATTAAGAGCGGATGTAGAGAAAGAATGAAGCATACTATTGTAATGGTATAGTATAGCATTTGTACACAAATTACCGTTATTTGAGTGATAATGCGAAATGGTTGTAAATAGAGTTTCATAAGAAAGGACTGTCAATATTTATTCATAAGTGTAATTATTTGTAAATTGAGAACTGAGTGGACTTTTAAAAATATATATAAATAAATCACCCAAAGATATAAATATTATGATACAATTAAGAAAAAAATTTGCCTTAAAAACTTTATCGCTTCTTATTTCTAAATCGTAAATCTGCCAATGTATGGAAACTAGTCTATAAAGAATTTGTCGCCAAGGGAGCCTTTGACAAATCAAATAAGGAAGCGCTTTGTTCGTCCCGATATTTCTAAAGATCCCTTTGCACCTTAACCAATTCCAAATATCTTGCCCTTCAAATAAATGATTCGCCGAATATTTTATTGCGCAGGTCTTACAAAAGACTGCCAATATTTTTTTCCTCGAAAAAAGGCAAATTGAAAAAAATTAAAGAGGTAAACTGAATTACGATTTTATTGAAGTTATAATATTACGGAATGATCCTTTTTAGCATATACAATGCCAGTTTGTATAATTTTTACCATTTTATCGTGACATGTTATTTTAACATACGATGTATATCACAATAATTGTACTACACCACCACTAACTAAATAATAAAAAAATATGAAAAACAACTGTTGGTGGCTTATAGAATATGTTCTGTAAATATAAAAATCTCCGACTAATTTTGTTTATAAAAATTGTAATATTAATAACAATATATCAAATACCATGTCTTAATGTTAGAAAAGAAGATTATGCTATTATTATTATTATAAATGTAATAGTGCGAAAAGAAAGTATAATGCCTACTTCCCATTCTTGTCTGAAAGCCATTATGAATATTGGCATCTAATAATCAATTCTTTATTATATAATGTATTAAAAAACAATTCCTTTATTGTTTGGTTTGGTCAGATATCATTTATGCACAGGTCGAAAGATGCCGATAGGTGAAAACTGGACTAAAATAATTTATTCTTTTTACAATTTCTAGGTTGCATATGTATTTTACTATACGTATAGAGCCGTCGTACATATTGTCGCTTTAGGATTGGTTTGTCGAATAGACCAACTGTCAAATATTTAGAAGATGAAGTATAAATCTCATTTAAATATATACAGCAGTTTTTTTAAAGCAGTATCGAAACGTTTTTGGCAAAAGATCGTAAGCGACAATTTAGAAATTCGGCAATATTCGTTTTTTTTTTTAAATCAGTTCAAAATAGATATCTGCATGGACCGGTAAAAGATCGTAAGGAATGCAACAGCAGGTCATAATTTATGCATTTTAAATATTTTATAAATTATAAATTTTCAATATTATAAATGTTTCAAATTTTGTTGAAACATCGACCAAACGAAACATCGATATTTTTAATCGACAGCTTTTATTTTATACGTGCGTCTCTACAGTGTGAAGATATTCACTCCAAAAGTAGACTATATGCATCTCCGCAATATGATGACGTCTTGGTAGATTATTTTTCACAAGAATTACTTGTCATACAATTGCTTTATCCAATGGGCATCCAGTCCTATATTTTTAGATTTTATAAAATCCGATAGATGTGGGAATCGAACCCGCATTCCCCAGATTTTTAGGTTCGCAAGTTAACCTCTATTCTACCAAAGAGACGGGTATGTTGTATACACTTTTAAATGGTTGTATAATCCTTTCTTTATAAATATGTTCAAATAATGTTTCAGATAACCATTTCTTTTTTATTTTGTTTTGTATATAATTGTATTCGTTATTTCACTTGAAATGATCATTGCTACACAAAATATGATTATTTGTTAGTACATTTCGTATAAATGAAACCTACGTATAATATGTACTTATGTTCTGTTCATACATTTCAACCGGACCGAGTCAAATTTCCCTTTCAGTGGCCGTCCGTTTGGATTTCAAATTTCAACGGGCAAAAGAATTTCACGGACTTTAGTGCGGGTGCAGACTGAAAAATTTCTTCAATGAATTGAAGCGGAAAGGGATTTTCAAACCGGGGAAACAAAATTCTTTACAAAGCGGATAGCCGCGACTCGTGAATTGCTCGCATATAATTTTTAAATAAAAGAGCAGTACTGCATAGTTCATCCATGAAATTCAGATAAAAGTCTTCATTGAAAATACATTCAACACGTACTTATATATTCTAAAACATTGCCATTTTCAGGTAGATTTGCACCTATTATTTCCTTTGTTGAATCTTGGTAAATGCATGCACGGACTACATAATAGAGAGACACAAGTTCAAGCCCCGTAACCACATGTTAACGTATGTTATATAGTAAACTAATAACTAATTTTCGCCGAAAGCATTCTTTTAATATTTTCTTGGTATCCAACAAGTTAGCGTGCATCCCTCACATCTAGGTAATGAGGGCTTAATTCCAACATCTGCTGAGCTTAAAAAAATTGCAGATCTAAATGCAGCACCGGATGCCAATTCCAACCGATTCTCGTGAAAAATAATCGGTTCAGACATCTCTTCATATAACAGAGATATGTATACCCCACTTTTAGAGCGGATGTCTTCTCACTGTATAGATCCATATGAAGCAAACATGTTTAAAAAATCTTTAAAGATAACTTTTTAATAATAAAGATAATCAACACTTATCCGTATATCTTATATATTTAATCTTCGTATAAATTATTTGTTGTGTTTAATCTTAATTTTGTCCACCAGTAGCTAATAGCGAGATATTAGGTTGTAATTTGAGTCCCACGGCTGAATAAGGGATCATTAGAAATTCAGTAATATGCGACTGGCTTTCCGATGGATTGAGTTGATAGCGGATTCTCGTAAAAAATTCTATGAAGAAAAGTCTTCACATAGCGTATTTCTAAAATAACCAACGTTAATTTTTTACAGTTTTGGAGTTGACATGGTGGATACTCCTATTTCTTGGGGGCTCGCCATTACATTGCCATAATAATGAATAAAGTTTTTAAAATTTGAACTGACGAAAACAATATCTGTATTTATATGAAACAAAACATACTAATAAAATGTGATTTAAAATAAAAGGAAATTTCAGCTTAGATTACTTCTTAGTTAGTGAAGAATTATATTTTACTAACATCGTTAGTTTATTTTTCCACAAAATTATCTTAAATTTCATTTTAAATTAATGACACTTTATTCCTTTTAAGAATCGCTTATTATGATATTTTCACAGTGAAACTGACTTCATAATCTACGATGAAAACACTATATATACTAATAAGATATTGTCTTTGTGCATCTATATATTAATCAAAGTAATATCATTGACTGAAATTAATTGATTTGTATGTTATTTTATAAAAACATGTTATGTTGTAATTTAGAGAAAACATAGATACTACACGAACAGTTAAATTGTAATTGTGATTATTTGTTCCACAAGTTCCTATTATGTATAGAATATGAAAATTTTACAGTATTCACAAAACAGCTCAATCTTTATAAAATGCAAATAGTATTACTAAATGTATGTATTTTAAAAATGACTAAAGCGTATTGGCATTTTTTTTCGTTATGGTTTGGTAATGTGTATGAACCGATAATTGGAGATAAAAAATGAAATATTTAAGTATCGAATCTAACAGACATTCCTTTAAGAACTCATTAAAAATCATTATTATTACAAAATATATATTTTTAGAGTCATGATAACTGTTAATGAATGGTCACATTTTTGCTTAATATTTAATTATTATAAAGACGCCACTGCGGGGCGGAAGTCTGAAAAAATAATTCGTGGTAATTTACTATTTTCTTTCCAACTTGAGATGGTGATTTATGGGAAACTATTGTTTCAACTATACATAATTGTATATTTAAAAGGATTGTATCGAAATCAATCGTAATAATATCAATATATAATATGTTTATATCTTATATTATAAGATGTGTTCTATCAGAATTATCACTAAAGTGAGTCATACAATTATTTTTATTATAATATTCAATTAATATTTAAAAATACACAGTTTCAATATCAAAATAAACAGCCAAATAAAGATACAGATTAAGCTTTAATAGCAAACTGACTCATTAATTTTTTTTACGTGTTTCCTTATTATAATTTTATTTCTTGTATGATTATTCGAGCTTTATGAAAGAAAAAAAACGACATAGCAGGCCTATTTAATGACTATCAAATAATTTGTCACTTTTTATTAAAATTGTATTAAAATCAAATACGAAAGAAAAATAGTGAAAAAATCGAATATTAGGTAATAAACTTTTATCATTATAGTATAGTATCTAAGCTGGTTTTTTTGCTTTCCTTTCAAATGTGAAACTATAATAATTATCACAGAGAGCATGAGACTTAACTTTGAGATTAAACATATTATTCATGTGATTTTACCTTGGTTTGATATGATATATAACAGTTAAGTCTTTTTTATACAAAACTTGCTCAGTTCTCGATTTTTTAAAATCTGTAACACGTTTGTAAGTCTGTATATCTATCGTGATATTCATTGGAATGTTTTGGTTAGTGTAATTCTTAAACAGATTTCTTACTAGCTACTAAATAAAAAATCCAAAACTGTGCATCTTGTATTATAGAAACCATTTCGCATAGGTTAATTAAATATAACAAACTAAAAATAATATACTGTCAAAGTGTAAATTATATTATAAAATATATTTTTTATAAATAATTGAGTTTGGGTGATATAAATAAATAATATACAATTGTGGGAGGCACGGGCAGAACACATGCTATAAATTTAATAATAATATACTCACATTCACATAGGTTGGCAATGTACACAACGCAAAACATAATGGGTAATGGCCACCCCTTTGGCTCGTTTATGGCTTTCGGGACAATATTTACGGTTTACCTGACAATTAATGTAGGCGTGTAAGTGCATTTCCACTTTTAATTGTGAGTATAATTACCCCTTTAATCATTTGCCACTAAGCCTGTTAATAAAAAAACACAGGTGGAAAGCAGTTTGGCCCTCCATTAATAGGCGACTTATTTACGTCTATACATCCAGCCTTCTAATGCTCTGATCATAATTATCATCATCATTAGTAATAAACCATTCATTTTATTAGTAATGAAAAAATACAATTCTGCTTTTATTTATGAATTAAATATGAAGATAGAATAAACGGCGTAATATACGAGTACACCAGCTTTCCCACACCAGCGTTTTCCAACCAATAGCCCGTGGACCATCACTGTTCCTTGGAATTTTTCTGCTGTTTTCACGAATGGTTATAGCCAACGTTCCCTCTGAGGTGTGCGCATGTGCGGCCGCACATCTGTTAAAAATTTCCCGCACACATCTTTTGATCCCCCGCACACATTTCAAAGAAAGGAACATGTAACCATATTTTTGTTTTGTACAATAATCTATTTTATTTGATATTTTATAATAGGGTTTATACATAACCTACATATTGGGAAAATGTAATTTATAATTTTGTTGTACATTATGTTGACTACTTAATTTTATCTATGCATATTTGCAAACATAAGTTGATGACCCGCACACATAAGTTGACGGACCGCACACATCATTTGATCGCCCGCACACACAACGAAAAAATTAGAGGGAACGTTGGTTATAGCCCTTTCTAAAATGCCTATATCAAAAATTTAAAGAATTCCAACATTAAAAACAAATGTACTGCAAGTTTAGTGTTCACGTAATGTTTTTTAAATATTTATATAAAAAGAATATTCATTCCTAAGGTACAAAACCATTAATTTTTTATCCCCATTTTCGTCCAAAAACTTATTCGTATGAGAAGACTTTTTCGGTCAAGGTATTACTGATATGGCAAAAGGCTACAGGTAAAAACGATAAGATATCAATGCAGTGCTTCGTTTTTCCGAAACAGCACTGAAGCCTTATCATAATATCGTCGTATTACTGGCAAAAGACGTTGAAGTGAAAAAGTGAGTTTTGAGATACCCGAGTCTTAATGTTTGAGTCTCTCCGTTAAATACATTTTACGACAATTTCTAACACATAATACATTATACCTTAAGAAATTGTCGTAAAGTGTATTCAACAGAGAGACCGAAACATTAAAACTCGATTATCTCAAAACCCACTTTTTCACCTTAACGTCTTTTGCCAGTAATACGACGATATATTATTACCATTCTAGCAAAGATTCATCCGTAGATTTTGCGCTTTATTTTTGAATTTAATATGGCCTTCTTTAAAAGTACTTTATGTTATCAATCAATTCACTGACTAGTATCTTTTATATTTTTATATTTTAATAGAATTTTATATTTATTGTTATTTGTTTCTTATATCTACCTCATATAATATGATATTGGAGACGGATACCACATAAAACAAAATATTAGGTAAATAAAAGTTTTTATTGTTGCGTTTATCGGTCGGCAAAATAATTCATCTAAGGCGTAAAAAGGTTGGGAGACGCTGATCTACACAACACGTTTGCGGTGCGAATAAAATAATTGCATTGCATGCGGATGTGTCGAGCATTTTTTTAATGCGAATAATATTTAAATAAAATTTTAAATCCATCAACCAAAATATCCTTCATAAAATTCGGAATTAATGTGCGTTTAAAAAGACTTATTATGTAGAGATGGGCATTTGGTCTAATGTTTATTACCTTTCGAGTATGGAGTAGATTACCAATAGAAAAGCGGTCTGTAATCTTTTGAATGTCTCACGACATTCTCAGACAGACAATTGTCATAATTATATTGTTATAATAGTTAGTTAAAAGTTAGTGGCCAACATCAGCGGTTATCAACCTTTTTGGGATGTGGCCCTTTTTGGAGTTGAAATTCTTTTTGTACCTCGCATGTTTTCAATTTTTGTTCGCGATTTTTTTTCCGTAGTACATTGGCGCTTACTTGTTTGGTGGCTACTACTCTGTGCCCCCCTGAGGTCCATATGGACCCTGGTTTAGAATTGCTGGTCTAAATTACACATTTATCGTCACCATAGTTGATATTCAAATTATAAACCTTATTTTTATGAGATGCATTAAATAAGAATGTGTAAATACAGTTTGAAAATTGGTTTGAGTAACTTTGTAAAGTTTATTTTTTTGCAATCTCTCGTATCGTTGGCATATTTTGGTATTAAAATATATGTTTGTAAAATGTCTACCTACATATTTATGTTTTAATACAAAAAATATGACTATGATACAAGAGATTGCAAGGAATTCACTTTACTTTAAAAAGTTACTCAAACATATCAAGCTACCTCTTCTTGCAGCATTGGCTACGATACATCAACTTGTATAGTAGTCATATTTTTTTATAGTACATTAATAAATATTTTGCTGGAACAATATTATCTCCTTCACATTTCTAACGTAATTATATTCTGTAACATATTTCATCTCTCAACTTGTTCTACGAATTTGAACTTTGTCGTCGGTTTTTCTGAGGAATCAATTTTCCTTCAACTTAACTCAATTGAAAACTTATGAGCATCTAACTTTATTGGTGTCAAATTGCAAACTATTACATATACACCTAACATCGGCACCAATACTTACCAATCTGTATGCAAGTATAGTAGGTATACTACACTTTGCATACCCAACTCACTACTGCAGAGATTGACATCATTTGGTACACGGGCAATTTGTGAAATTTTAACTTCTCAAAACACCATTTTGATACACTCCAACTTGAAACAAAAAGAAAAGATATTCAAGAATAAACTTTATCAGATTTTTACGGTTCTGATTTTATCATTTGATGTTTCTTGATTATATTATTATAAATATTTAATGAAATGAATAGTATAATTAGTAAAATATTGGTAATGATAGTGGATAAAATATTCACTTTTTAATAGTCTAGTTAATATGTTGGTGATAGGAATTATCATATTAAACCGGTTTTGTTAGATTACTGGTATTAAATGACATTATATACGGATGTTATTAGTTATAAGAAAAGACCATACGGCAAAAAAATAGCTTGACTCGATTAATGCAATCTGTAAAATAATACAATATGATTCAATATAAAAACTCGTTTTAAATATTTTTTTCATGAGATCTGACTATCAACTAACTGCCCAACCTCTTTAGCATTCAGTCCCAAATTTTATATATTCTTTAAAACTGTATAAGTATTTGTCTGTTTTAACCCCAGAACCTCTGGTACTAAAGCGCATTTATTTATCTATCAGCCACATAAAGTATAATAATTATACCTGAAGAAATTGTCGTAAAATCTATTTAACAGAGAGACTCAAACATTAAAACTCGATTATTTCAAAACTGACTATTTTTCTTTAACGTCTTTTGCCAGTAATACGACGATATACTCGTATAACATTGAATTTGCCTTATTAGGATATATTAAAAGATTTCTTATCCCTGTAGTATTGCATTCATTTCTACGGGCGTCATTCGACTTCACATAGGGGAAATTTACGGGCAACATTACCTAGTCCATGGCATTTCCCATTTTCCCCTGCATAGCTTTTGTACGATAGCAACGCATTGAATAGACTCAAGAAAAATGAGCTTTGATGTATTCCCATAATTGCCATTCATCGTCAGTCGACAATCAATATATATATGTTTTTATTCACTTGTATTATTTTTCAGTAACTTGTTTAAATAATAAATAAGTTTGTATCATTTTTATCTATATCAATACAGCAACTATTTACTATTCCACTTTTCTTGATTCATTTGAAATAAGAACTTTTTAAATATAGTCAGCTCAACGTGAGTTAAAAAACTTCATGGCAATACAATATGTCACATTTTCTTCAAGTTATCTCACCTAACCTAAAAGTAGCCCTCAACCAGTGATTTATACATACGGTTATTGTCTTTGTAATTATTATTCCTGCAAATAGAATATAATAGTTTGGTGGTATACAAAAAAAAATGCACATAAAACTCCCGATGTTTCTCAAAACTTAAATGACTACTGAAAACTGAAATGAATAGTATCTTATTAAAGCTTTATAGCTAAAGCTTGTCGTCTATCTATGTGTTTTGCGATTTTATATTATCATGAATAGATAACTTTATTTAACACACACAGAGAATAATGCTTTAATATTTGAAATTCTTGAATGACACGATTAATAAATAATTAATTCGTAAATTTTCACTATTTTGGTAGTACGGTAATGTCATCTTTCTGTTTTGTATTTCTTTGATATGCCAATGTATTTCAATTAGTTGTTTTTTATCTTAAATCTATCTATCATTATATTGTTCTACGACAAATATATAAGTCAATTTTCTAATAATAGAATAAGGTTGTATCAAATGCTGTTTTTCATTTTTCAATATAGCTATTATATAGAAAAGATATTTATAAAAATTGAAATTTAAAAATGTATTTTTTTACCATTTCAACTGATTATTATAAACCTAGTGTATGAACGTTATAAAGATAGATTTAATTTTAAATTATACAATAAATATCATAATTCTAAAAAGTATTAGTCCTCTTTCATGAATATGACTACACATTGTTTACGAAACGGTATTCGAACCCCATGTCATCAAATTGCACGCACATGCTACCCATGGATAGGTACAAACCTACACACTTTCATGCTTATGACAAAATCAATCGAACGCATGCAGATGTAGTTTTCTTCGATGACAAATAAATAACACAAGCTATTTAGATTCACCCTCAATGATTTACATCCAGGTATGAAATTGATATAAAAATAGAGTAAAAATATATAGGGAAAAAATATGCCATCACTAAACTAAGTCTTTAAAATTTAAAAATTTATGTTAACTTGTAATTGAATAGTTGTGTTGACGTTGAATACAATATTTTGATCGCTCGCTAATCTCACAAAGGTTTAGTAAATGGGATATAGTATTTGATTATAAATACTTTGGGTACAGTATATCAATAGTAAATTTTATTAATGTAACAAAAGCTCTAGTAGTTTATTTGAGCTTTGAAAGTCTCAATTTGTCAAAGTATCTTCATATTAATGATACGTTTTTATTTAAATATATTTTACCTTAATAAGAATGGATTATTATAAACATTATCGTTGATTATTGAACCTTCTTGATATGTCGGATTTTATATCCTGTTATTTATGTAATTTTTCGTGATTATCATATTCTGTTATCTGTTTATTTTTCCTTTTCAAACATGGAGAATATCGATATCTTCAAATACTTATTTTTTTTTCATGCATATTGGTTACTTGTTGGCCAATCGTTGACCTTATAAGGCATCCAATTTGCAGCTTTAAACAATACTTGTGTGAGTAGACATCTGTGTACAATCCGTGTCTTACTTTTTACCATTAGATGCCTGTAGAATACATATTATAAAAATAGAATTTATTTACGTTTATTTATTAACATTATGAAAAGAAGCAACCTAATTTTATCGAATTGATAGCAATTTTTAATCCCAGATAGATCGTAAATTATTGTTAACATTTTTGTTCAAGCGTCTCAGTGAATGTTCCTTTACTATAATATCATTTGAATAAAAAATGGTTATTAATAGATAGATAGATATGCATGGTAATATGTATATTGGTAATAAGGGTTTGAGGCCCATTCTCCAGATTTCTCTTATTATTTTTTGTCTATAATAATTTTATAACACAGTAAAATTTTATTATAACTAATAAAATAAATCATCACAAGCAATATCTCTTGTATATGTAATACTAAAATAGTTCAAAACAAATACTATAAAATATACCGTTCGAATTATTTAAAAATAACTTACTAAATATACAGAGTAAATCAGGAAGTTTTTCTCAGAAGACATAATAAACTTTTCTTTTCAGATGAAGGGTTGATTTTCCTGATTCTTGAATTTATGCTAAGTCACAGCGGTCTACGCCCTCAGGCCTGTGGTATAGATACGTCGTCTACGAACTCAGCCATTCAGTGGAAATGATTCATAATATAGAAAGCAATTTGCCACCATCTCTTCATTGAAGTTGATTTCTTCATTCGGGTCCCCATGAAAAGTTCCGGTATTCATTCGCACGACAATTTATTGAATGTGACTCATTTTCAGTGGCGAACCCAGAGTATGGGCGCTTTTTAAATTACTCTTATGGAATATTTATATCTCATATTTTTTATTTGCTAGTTTAGGTTGAATATAGACTCTTTTTACCATTATTATACATGTATAATATGTACACTTACGTGACATATTTTGCTTTACTTAGTATTAACGTTTCTTGAATAATATGAATATACTGTCGCTTCAGTGATGAGTTGGTACGTGTGAATTTCAAAAGCGAAAATTATATGCTTAAATACCATTGGTTAGTTATCATATGGAAGAAAAAAATCCCGATAATTAAAAAATCGTAAAGAAAAACTAATTTTCAAAATAAGTCATTCATTTGTAAAGAAAATATGCTTCACATATTTCCATACATTACACATAATAATATTTTATAATAGTAATATAATCTAAGTAATACTTATTTTATACGTATTTTTCTTTTGTATATCAGATTTTTTTTTAAAACATTCGATAATTTTACTCACTTATAGATTAAGAGGTTAATTTATTACTTTTGTCTGTAACTTTCTCGCATGCCACTTCATTGTCCTAAGCATTATACACCTGGAAGACATAATCGTGAGTTCTTATCTAAATTTTATAGATAAGTAGATACATCAGATAATATAAACGAATGAAATCCATTGTCTTTAAAAAACCTTATTTATTATTATCAATAACATTAAATAAAAATCGAGGCTTTTGTGTGCATCTCACGATAATAAAGATAACTGATTTAAAATTACAGTATGAGTGGAAAATCAATGTTTCCAAACTTACAATAAAATTGATACTGAATTTAAATTTGGATGATATTTCTGAGTTCAACCCTGACTCATTTGCAATACAAAAAACGCACAGGTTTTCATGCTTACACAGATTTATGACGTCACAGTTCCTTTTGACTTTGCATCTCGATTGCTGCCAGTGAAGTGTTCCAGCTGCTTGATCACGAGGGCGCTTTATTGTTAATTCGACATTCAAATATCCGCCCTGGGGTGCGTTTACACATGGGTGACTGGCGGGGTGGGGGCGTTTTGTGACACCCCTGATCCACGCGACTGATGTGTGACGTGCCGCCTCTACACAAGCTTCTGTCATACAAAAAAACAAAAGATGTTTGATGGTTACCACAATTAAAAAAGAAAATAGAATCCCTCTCTTACCGGCACTAATATTATTTGTGTTTTAAAAACTCTCAGAATAAACATATACTAATCGGAAAATAGGTGTTTAAGTAAAATATTGAGAAAGAGAACGCTTAATTTTGACATCAGCTCAAAGATAATAAAATTGAGCGTTACTCATAACCATATAGCAAAGCTATGATCGTCTATGGCTCCGCTGCTTAACCTTTTGGTTACCGATCCCTTTCATCTTTCAGGGTTGATTATTCTTGAACGATGATACACTAAGCGCATATTATCAAAAAAAACGTTAAAGGCATTCAAAAATCTCCCATAGAATTTACAAGAGATCAGGCAATTTAGTGCTTCTTGCCTACATAGTAAAACTCGATGTAATTATTAGATTTCGAAATAGGTGTTCTTCAAAACTTTGAATTGTATTTTTGACATCATATTATTATTATTTGTTTTGTATAATATGTTTTCTCTCAAAGTGGAGCATATGGATCTACACATTGTGAAGATATCCACTCCGAAAGTGAATCGTATGGATCTCCTCAATATGAATACGTCTTGACAGATCATTTTTCACGAGAATTGTGTGTCCGACAATTACCTAATGAGTGTGAAGTCCTACACATTTTGATTTTTTAAGAATTCAACATATATAAGGAACCAAATCCGCATTCCCTAGATTGCTAGGCGCGCACGCTAAATTCTACGCTATCGGCGAGACATTATATCAATATTCACAATATATCAAATTAATAATTTTCTTAAGTTTCTTTAAGTACTAAAGCTTGACATACGTTTCTTGGGTATATTCTAGATTTCACTTGCTGAGTAATTCACCTGATCCTGTTCAAAAATTCAATCTATTTTGCTGTATCGTATCATGGATAATCATGAGTCAGCAGTCAGACTGAGATTCCTTTCAGATAGTGCTTACCTAACTCAGATAAATCGCCTACTCAGGTATACTACATTTCGCCTGAAGATTCTAAACCACTCATACTTTCACTTTCTGCAATCCATACAATACTTCTTACTCACATTACTATAAAATATAATTTATTAATTGAGGTATCATTTGATTCATTGAAATAGTAATGTATATAATGATGATAATTCATTTTTTTAGGCCATACCTACTTTTATTTTTAATATTCCGTTGTATTTTAATCAGTGAGAAATATTGGATTTCAAAGAAAGTCTTTTTTATTGATATACTTACCCATATCCATTATACGTATTTGGCATGTAAATATCTAGTGTGGAGACTTATCTTGGCAGAATTTATAATCTCTTTGACTGTCAACAAATTGATCAATATATTATGAATCAGTTATCGTAACATGAATTTAAAAAATATATGTACAGAGATTTGAACCCGCGACTTCCAGCACCGAAGCGTGCACGCTTGAGTGATAGTCAGGTGACCTGATAATAATGACAATACATTTTTATTCGACAAGAAATAAATTGTATCGTTTTATATATCTGTTAAAACCTTATAATGTACGCAATGATTTAAGCGCCGTATTTTGGTTTATACATAAGTAAATGATCTTTATATCCGAACAAGATAAAATTGATTCATAAAAATATTGTTATGGTTTATATTAACTATTAAAAATATGTATTAATTAATTTCAATTGGAGGTTTTTATTTAAGTACTATAATAGAGAAATCTGTATGGGATTATATGCGGATATTAGCGCTTTAACTCATTCAATGAGGACGACACACACGTGTGTGTCCATGCAAATACCATAACCGGGTATCATTACATATATAATAGCCAAGCGGTGAGTATATAAGCCTTGATCGTTAAGCAGGTGTTCATGTGAGTCATAAAAAACCAATCCCAATTTTTTTTTATGTTTTTGACATTTATATCGGCACGGTGCCATTTTTCCGCATTTAAAGTGTTAATTGGACTGAAGTCCTACGGTTTTAATAAAGGTAAATAAAATATTAAAATAAACACAAGTAAGTTTTCTCAGCTGCGACATGAATCATCGTATGAAATGTAATATGAAACGCGATAAACGTAGTTAACTAGGAGTGTGGTTATTATCTGAAAAACAAACTTGTCATTTTTATTGATTTTTTTATGAGATTCTTTTGAAAGAGTTACTTTTTCGATTTCTAAATTTAAATATTATTATCGTTTAACGTGGGACGTATTGTTTGACAGTTTGACTATTCTGTCGGATGTTTCATAAGTTTATACCTTTTAAAGTTTAACACATTTGAAGACTGATATCTAAAAACGAATTACAAGTAGTCTACAATTTAAACATAATTTATTCATTATATCATATTTCAGTAAGATTTATACATTTAGTGAAAATAAGTGGTGATATTTTATAAATTGTGTCAGACTAAAATAATTAATGAAAATAATTATAAGTTGAACATATAACTAATCAAACAATTGGGCCACTTCAAAAATTATGTAAACAATTGAATTTTTCAGTTCGGTATAATTATTATTAAAAAAAAAACCTTAAAGCAGCAAACAGCAAAATTCAAGTAATATCAAAAAAATGAAAGCCTATCGTGAAGCTCTTATGGACATGTAAATTTCATGATAAATTCCATATCTTATGAATGCCCATATACATTGACAATAAAATTCGATTCAAACTTTTTACTATGGTAAAAAATTAAAAAATGCTTAACTAAGTGATTGACTGACAATAAATGGCAAAAACAATCTCTCGTGATAATTCTTCACATTATGGAGATCTACCTTTCTATATGCTCAACATTTAAATTTTATAAGACATTTATAAGACACAAATTTGATTTTAAATGAAATGAAATGATTTTACTCTTCCATTTATTAAATTATATTTAATTTTACAATAGATTTTTTGATATATATTAATAAATTTAAGCAGTACGAATGTAATATCTTCTTTCCGCTAACTGACATGCTAGCCCCGTATTCGGGAAATAAGGATTCGCCTGCCACATACATCTGTTGGGTTTAAAAAAAAACAAAAATGTTGGACTTCTCCACAGAGTTGAAAAAATATCTGGCAACAAATTATCATAAACAATCTGTCAAAACACGTCCTCAGATTGCAGATATCCATATACTCTACTTTTGGAGCGGATATCGTCATTCTATATATATCCATTTGCCCCACGTTTGTAGTAACTATACAATAACATACAAAAATCATTTTTTTCGTTTTAATAATAGGCTTTCATGGTAATCATTCACCTACTAATTTAATAATGACTGTATAAAAATACATTAATTTAATTGTGGATTTTCTTTAGAGTAATGAATGTATTTTTGATGTAAAAATATAATCTAATTATTATAGTTTATTCACGGTCTTAAGGCGTTGGAGATAAAATCGATGGGAGAAAACAGTGTTCGCAGAAACAGAGCTCAAACAATAAGCGGGCTTCTGCTTAAATAAGTACCAATCAATTTGAATACATTTTATTGCTTTTTGATGTTGTCAATTTCTATAACAATAGATTTTTACGGACGGTGGCATCCGCTTATAAAATAATAGTTACGGTTAAGCTGCAACAGTTAGTAAGTATAGAGTTTATAAAATTATTCAACAATGAAGAATTTAATATGCGTGGTGTACGCCATTGTTTAATACTCTTTAATATTATTCATTGGTATTATAATTTTGTTATTTCGGAATATTCAATTATAGACGGACTAATAATAATATTTGTTTTTTTACTTTCCCACGGTGTTCAATAAAAATGTTCTAGATAATTTTATACAATATTAATGTTGCATACATAGAAAAGGTTTGGGGTCATTGTTTTTAAGCACGGTTTATTTACAATTTTCAACGAGTGATTTTCCCTCCAAGCTCTTTCAGCTTAGTCTCATATAATATATTTTTTTTCTTTCGAACGAAGTGATATACATATATGTGTACATATATATGGTATATCAATAACATCATCTAAAAATTTCATTATGATATGTCAGTTAAAAGGGAAGAGTTTGAACCAATTGCTGGACCGGTGGGGCATTAAGACTTAGTTTCTGCGAAGGCTAATTTCCTGACATTTAAAATAATACAAAATCTTACAGCCAAGGAAAAAGCTTTTTCTAAGCAAGGCTCAATATTTTACAGGACTTAGTTACAATACGATTCATTCTTTGGTAAGGTGCTTCCGAGACACTTCTAGTGCTCCAGTGTCTCGCGCTCGTTAGGCCACGGTATACGTGTAGATAATTTATAAAAACACGTGTGGGAGATAGTGGGGAAAATGAGGTTCAGGTACAAAAAATAATTTCCGTTAAATGCAACACACTTTTCAACAAAATAATGTATTATTATAATTTATATCGGTCACCGAATATAATAACTAAAAAGTGTGATTTTTTTATATTTTTAATATTAATAAGATATCCAAAAATAAATAATAGTGTATTATGTATACCTTCAGGTGTAACAATGAATTAATGGTCTACACTCTAAAAGTCTAATTTAGCGATTCTCAACCGGGTGCATATGGCTCCCAGGAGGGCACAGAAGCTTTCAAGGGAGGCACAAACTAAAAATGATTTTTCGGGCAGGCATATCAAAATCCAGAGAAGGCGCACACAACATACGTTACTAGATACGAAAGTAGAAATTTCTAAATAACGAAATCTAAAAATAAACATAGGAGGCTCAAAATGGAGCAATATCCCCACAAGTTTGAGAAACGCTGGTCTAATAAACGGCTTCTTATTAGATTCGTTACACCACATGTAAGATAATAATTATGATGTTTGAAAGACGTTTTATTTTCAACGCATTTTATAATATTGCGATGGTTTCAATAGGAATGCCATTTACTCTGCTTTAATGAATTTTGATGATACGGTTTTGTGCAATGATATTTGTAAAAAGCCATTAAATAAAATAGATAGACAAATTTTATCCAGTATTTCTAATTGCGTTTATTTTTTTTTTTATTTAAAATGTTTTAAATTACGAAATAGACCAAAAATGTAGCATCCATATCTCTTCTTCTTCCATGTTCGCTCCCTAAGTGGAGCATATGGACACCACGTGCC
>JAGVSQ010005504.1:0-17636 GCA_022683975.1 Rhyacophila evoluta
AAGACCACGCATAAGTCGAAAAAAATTCGTCGCCAAATACATATTCCTCCTCAGTGTTATGTTTGCTTCGTTAGTGGATCCCATAAATTCCAGTCGTTATTTAACCATTCTTAAGTAATTCTGTACAAGCTAGTCTAGACCACTGTAATTTGTTATATTTCGAATCGTTCTTTTTGTAATGTTCGTGGTATTTTATTGTTTTGTGCAGGTATATCATGTCATGTTTGTAAAATTGTGTTACAAATCGTCTCAGGCATTCGCGGTGCCACTCTGTGCGCTAACTCCGTTTCAAAGTTTTTAGACGATACACAGTTAGCGGTGTTTGAATGTATGTACAACGTAATATATTATACCGAAATTCTACTTTGATACGCTGCAAACGTGAAATGTACAAACTTGTTTGATAAGTGCCACACATATTCGTCAACACATTTGATTGAAACACGTACTGTGTATAATAAAACTGTATTGATGAAAAAATATGTTTCACGAATAATATAATGAATTTGTACCGTGTTAAGTCGAATATATAAATCTCAACAGTATAAAGTTGACCATTCCAGAAATAGAGTACATAAATCACCGCATTTTCAAGATTTATGTTGCATTTTTTCACGAGAATTAATTTATAATTGGCCTAAGCCGTTTGATATCGAGAGATTCACCAACTGTCTGAATTCAACTCGCATTTTTATCTTCTAAACACACACTGACCTCTCGGCTACAGACAAGACCCTTACAGATAAATCGTATATCAAATGATAGACTAGACGCTTCTGTCAAGTTGTTTTTCGATTTCGACTTTAATCTAAGGCTTCTGAACATATTAATTGACGCAGTTAATGCGGGAAATACCAGGCTATAACAAATAAAATTATCATAAGTACATTATACAGATAATATTAATTTACCCTTAATATATAAAATAATTATCGTATTAATCACTTGCCTTTCGAAAAATATACACCAATTTTCTGTTACATTGTATTTACGAAAGATAGTAAAATATATGTTTATCTTAGTTATTTAACTTCTTATCTTTGGCGACTAATAGTATCATCGTCATTCATCATTCCATTGTTAGGTAAGGTTGTTATATACTATTGCAAAAAGTTTGTCTCCCCGGTAGCGTACTTGGTAGCGTGCGCGCCTAGCAATCCGGGGAATCCGGGTTCGATTTCCCGTCTGTCGGATTTTAAAATTCCGTAAAATGCAGGACTGGTTGCAGATTGGGTTGAGTATTTGTCCGAAAAATAATTCTCGTGAAAAATAATCTGTCAAAACGTCTTCATATTGTGGAGACATCTCTTTCGGGGTTGATTTCCTCACACTGTGTAGATCTATATGCTCCACAATTGGGAGCGAACATGGTATATACAATTACAAAAGGTAACTATTCCGACGATAAATTATCATATATACGTATGCTTTAATCAACATTAAAAATTAAAAGCTTAAAGCTTTCTTATCACGAAATGTAAATACTTTTATTTAATGAATAAAAAATATTTTTTTATTAATTTTACTTGAACTTATTGATATATTGAAAAATTTATAAAATAATTTTCGTCAATTCCAGCTAGCCAGGTAAAAATATACGTTGAGATTAATTATGTTTATCGAATCTGAAGTAATAATATACATGCTTGATAGATTTAGCGGATTCGTCGTCAAAATATAGTCCAATATGCCATTAAGTATTTTTTTTTTAATTTTTATATTTCTTTTGTACTGTAAATCATAATTCACTTTACTTTTAAAAACATTTTTAAAAATAACATCAATCGTTTTGATTTCAGCTCTACAATTTTGGTTTGTTATTTTTAAATTATTAAAAATGTCCCTTTTCCTAAAATGTAATCGGAAAAAGGGTGAATAAAAAAATTCTAATGCATTAAAATTATGCAAATTAACTTTTTCTTCGGAATTTCGAGCACGAAATCCCTGTCGCTGAGTGATTCAAAAGTGTTTGTTTAGTAGGTTATTTTATTCCATGTAATAAAAAAAACAGGAGATCATCCTTAACCTGCCTTTCAAAGAAAGTTATGGGGTTGCCACATCTATCTAATAATCCGATATTAAGTTTTTTCTAATATCTGAAATATTTGTATCGATTACCAGTTTGGTTGTCACAAAACTTTAGCGTCAACTTGCTCACGATAAAAGCTTTCAAAAAGCACAACATATAAATGTAGATTTTTAATCAGTGCAATTGTTTTTCAGTGAGTCTAGTATTTGATCTCTACGTGGCTATATCTATGAGTTATATATATCAAATGTGAAAAGGAAAAAGGACGTCACCCTCAATGTTTCAAAATAGCTTTTATTCAACAACCTCAATGTATACAACTTAATATACGTTCTATCAAAGGATATAAGCAGAAAATGCAGAATTAGTGTCTAAATTTAGCTTTTTAGTTTGAAAAAAGGATGGCTCATGAAATTTGCGACCAGTAATATGGCTTCCACCTAATCGATTTTCTTGAATAACTAATTCAATTATTATCATAGTGAGTAGACAAAACACAAATTTTAGTCTGCATGCAATTTGACGTAAAATAATCAAATAGACGTTTTCTGTACCTCCTGTAAACTTTGTTATATGTGAGTTACGTCCTTTTTCTTGAGACAAAGTCATTACATAGACAAATCCTTGAAGTGCATGAAGGCGAAAACTGATATTTTATTTACTCAGCATGATATTGAGTCAATAATTTATTTTAAAAAAAAAAACAACAAAATTGATTAGGCAGAAGACTTTTTCCTTCCCCGCGAATTTTGTAGTCCGTCTTTTTTTCAGTCTAAAAAGCTAATTTAAGACACTTGTTCAGCGTTCTTAGTTTCTATCTTTTAAAAAAACGTTTATTGTGGTGTATAAATTTTGATTATCGAGCAAATGTTCGAAAAATTGAGGGTCACGGCCGATATGGAGATTTGGATACTCTTTTTAACGCATTTTAAATGTCATTTATTTCAATGTGTGGAATATGTGTAATATAAACTAACACATAGTATGTATTATACTATACTAAGTATATTAAAATGCGCATTCTAAATGGCTTATTCAAAATATGTTCATATGAAGTCATTGACTGTCTTTGTGGATTTAATTTTGCGATGTTGTAAATCCGTGGAGTAGACAACCCTGAACCGGAAAGAGCGCAGAGATTTTCAACCGTCATATTTATACGCTCAACATTTTTTTTACATAATCCCGATTTGCGTCAATCTCCTTCAAGCCCCACGTATTCGTGCATCGTAAAAAATACATTAAAATACGAGTTCGCCTTTGCGAAATCTTATATCATATTTACTCTCGTAAGCGATGGATATAAAATGAAGTAAACGTCAAAAGTTTCACATTGAAAATGCAAATATGCGAACGTGCAACGTTGTTTTGACGATTTGTTCGCAAGCATCAGAATTTATTTCGAGACGTTTAAGTGAATGCTAATTATCTCGCACCTACTTTCATACATAAAACACGGTAAAATGTTATTTTTTTAAACTCGAAATACACGTGCTAATGCAATGTGCCATATGGAGTTCAAATATTTAATACAATTGATAGTATACCAGACTTAATCTACGACGTTTATTGTGAACATAAAAATATAATTACTCATGCATTGAAATAATACTACAACAATTGAAAAAAATAGAATGAATATTAACAATTAGTGGTCATGCAATAGCTTAAGAAAGGTTTCCCAAACCTTTTGTGCAATGGAACACTTCGCAAACCCGGAAATTTCAACGGAACACTTAGCTTATTTTTTTAGGTCGGCTAATTCTTACTAGCAAGAAGATCTTTAAATTTGTTACAGTGTATAAAATCTTTCCAAATTGTCGCGGAACACCCAGTCAGGCTCCGCGGAACATAGTTTGGGAAACCCCGGCTTAAGTTATTGGGGCACAATTCTCTCAATTTTCAAGTATTTTAATACAACTGCGGGATTCGATCCCACAATTTTTACAGAAGCTCGCACGTATGTCAATGGATCACTGAGCCGACATAAAAGACATACTTACATCACTGATGGCAAAGCAATACGTCGTATATTAAACGACACACATTTTACAGAAGATAAAAAATATGTCTTTTATAATTATTATTAGGTCGAATCACATATTTTTTGCATGTTACTATCAAATAAACTACTATTTGTTAATGTTGAGATTTTAAAAAATACGGAACTTTATTGAATAATATTGACCATAGAGAGTTTATTTTCTTTTTTGCTGAGTGGTATAAAAGCCATTGTTTATTTTTTTAGCGATATACTGATAATTGAACATTTATTATATGGATTTTATTAATACCATCATCTTGAAACTACGATAAAATTATCTAAAAAATGTATATTTAAATTCACGCAAAGAATGACATAAGTACGAGATAGATGCCTGATAAAAAATATAGACATAGACCATTTTATTATATTACAAAGCAACGTATTTTATATTTCTGTTTTATAAAAAAAATATGTTCATGAATGTGACCTTGAGAAAACGTCTCGAGACTGTTGTTTCTTGTGAGAATAATTAGTATCAATGAAAATAGCACCAATATACAACTAAAGAAGCTTAGTACTGTCGAATATAAATATAATATACAAAAATTTGTACTTCTACTGCCGCCAACATAGGAATATTTTGAAATAATTATTGTAACGGAAAGAATGCAAGCTTTATTTATTAATTTCGAACAGTTTGACATATTTAATTTTTTCAGCGGAAATTTTTCATGGCTTATTTTTAACGCGAAAATACGTCATATATTTACACAGTTCCCAGTGCGATTAATGTAATTCCGCAGGCATAGATAGAAATTCTCACGCATTTCTCCGTATCCCACCAGGAAAAGATTTAACCGTTTTTTTCATTTAGATTGAATAAACGCCAAAGTTCTGTCATCAGAGAAGAATGTTCTCCCGCTGCAGAAGTTATTATTGGCCCAGTCATCAGTGACGTGCGGTAATAATGATAATGTTTCTACGCACGAGAATTATTTACTTTCAGTATATGCAATTAGTATTTCTGAAAATTGCAAATGCGAGTGTCGTATTTTAGCAAAAAAAAAAAATCAGCACATCCACGACTACGCTAAAAGATAGGTGTTAGAATTACTGTCATGTGCAAACGTCATCATTTTCAGTGGCGTAGTTCTTAAGTGATTGAATATATTAAAATTCCATTTAATCTTTTTATTTTATTAATATATTTAAGCGCGGAGCATCTGGATCGCCGTGATAAAGACATGTCTTGAGAGATTATTTTTCACAAGAATTGGTTGTCAGGTGATTGCTCAAACCAACGGCCATTTAATTCATCCTTTTTTTATTTTTTAAATCCAGCAGATGTTTGAATCGCGCCCGTATTCCTTGGATCAAAAGCGCTCTCGCTTACCTATGGGCTACCAGGGATATCATTTAGTCTTATTGTCTACTATTTTTCTTACTTTCATTGTAAACTTCATTTATTCATTCTTATTTCCACTAATATTATTAATTCACATCTTCTATTATTAAGTTTTAGTCCCAGTGACCATTATTGCGTGGTTTTAATTTGGCCCTAACATTTTGTGAAAAATAAATAATTTGTTTATTTGTCATGTTTTAATAGTGCGGATATCCATGTTCTCTATTGCTGGAGTGGATATCTTCATACTGTTGAGATTCGTGTGCTCAACATTCAAAGCAGACATGGTAAGAAAATGCGTCACACATGAAATGGCATGTACAGCCTAAGCCCGAGGGAACCATAGATGCCGTGGCGACAGAGCGACGGCGGCAAAACGATGGCAACAGTTATGCAAAATAGCTGTAAATAGGTGAGTGAGCAAGTTGTTGTGACGACAGCGTGTTGTCGCGCTGCCGAACTTGTTTATTTGCTCACTCACCTATGCATAGCTATTTTGCATCTCCGTTGCCGTCGATTTGCCGCTGTCACTTTGCTATCGTAGGGCCGGTTTAATGCTGTGATTATTATCATCTCTGATTGATTATTACTTAACGTTTCAGCTGCTGAGATTTTTGGGATTAATTTGAAGGAATACCACGATTATAATTATATGAATATAAGAAAGTCAGCTGTCTATAAATTACTTTCTTACATTTAACGATAAAATGATATAATCGTTATCTAATCAGCGTAATTAAAGATTAAAGTTCACATTATTATACTGCCCATTGTTGAAAATGTAATAATATATTATTCTTGCTTTATCAAAAACACCTGTTGTAGAACTACCAATTTCGTAATTTGTTGATAAAGCAGTTGTCTTTCAAAAACTGTATACGCCATTGGCGGTGTAAATGTTTAACACAATATGAGAATGCTTCGAACACCTCTTTGCTAAGCAAAACTAACTCACAAATCTCTAGATTACAAATAGAACGCTTTATCAAAATTTCAAAACGCCGGCAACCTATCACAGTCATGTTGAAAGGAATTTACAAAAATAACTCACCACTTAAAAAAGAATACACTAAAGTTATCAAAAATAAATTAACTGTTTTACCATGGTTGCCACCTTCTTATATAACGTATTTTTTTTTTGTATTATTTATAATTTAAAACACGATTTCTTATTTAAATATACGACAGACGTATAGCTACAATAATACGTTCATGCAATCGCTTGTTTCTTGTCTAACAACACATGAAATAAATTTTAAAAATGTATGTATTACAGATCTAAAGAAAATATTTGAATCGATCATTTAGTTAAATTTGTGAAGTTTGCTAGTGGCATGATATAGACAAATACATATCGGCTTTGGAAAGAAAAAAGGGCGTAACCTACACATAACAAATTATACAGGAGGCACCAAAAACTTTTATTTGATGATTTTGAGCCAAAGTCAAAATATTACATAGGAACAACCTTAAAGTGCCTGAATACTAAAACTGGTATCTTATTTACTTAACATGGTATTAATTTAATAGTTTATTTACGGAAAAACAGTAAAATTGATTATAGGGAACCTTTTTTTCCTGTTCGCAAATTTCACTAGCTATCATTTTTTCAAAAATAAGAGCTTAATTTAGACACTTAATTCGGCATTTTCCGCTTATATTCTTTTGACGGTATTACACGTGTATTAAGTTGAATACATTTAGATTATGATTAAAATCTATTTTGGAAAATTGTGAGTTACGTCGTTTTTCCTTTCCACAATGGATGTTATAAAGAAATACATCAGAAATAAAGCGAATAAAATAAAAATATTAAAAGTAAAAAAAAGAATTTAAGATAGATAAGATGATAAGTCTACTGTGTGAGTAAGACAAATTTTATTAAAATATTATACATCAGCTTATACTCGTTTCATTTAGGTGGTAGATATCAATAACCAAGGCAATTTCATTTGACGCAGCAATTGCCCTCCCTAATAGAATCACTATTGGCAGGTAAATTCTACATTTCGGAATAAAAGGATGTTTATGATTCCTCACCAGTATATGAACGCATACAATTTAATAGTCACAACACCTTCATTAAATTCATTAAATTGTACATCATAGGGCGTTGAACCGGTATTCAAATTAAACGATTATCGGCTTAGTTTAACCGAAACCGCAATTCATAAATCCACTCGGAAATAATCCAGAGTTGACACAGTGATGTTAGCACGAACCAGGGTTGCCACATTATATTATTTATCCGTTACTCCTAATTGCAACTTTTAACCGATGTCTGCTTCCAACGAAAAAGGAAAACATGATTATTATTTATAAAAAAATTCATGTCTAATGAATGAAAAGTTTGATTCGTTTATTTATTTATTCTCTATTTAATATAATGATGTAGTGTTAACGATATTGAAGAAACGTAAAATAATATTAAAAGCTTATATTCTTACTAGCGAAGACAAACTCACGCATATACACCACACTTGAGGCTATGATAGATGCCGCGGCGTCAAAGCGACAGCAGCAAAACTACGGCAACAAAGATGCAAAATAGCTACAAATACGTAAATGAAGAAGTGAGCAAGTTATGGTGACGGCACCTTGTTATCGGGCTGCCGAACTTGCTCAATTGCTCACTCACCAATTTCTATCTATTCTGCATCTCTGTTGCTGTCGCTTTGCTACCGTCTCTCTGCTATCGTAGCGCTGGTCTTACATATAGTAGACATTTACTGCCACCTGTTTTTTTCTGAAAGTGGACGCCATGGATCTACCCGGTGTAAAGATGTCCACCACAGAAAAGTAGTATATGGATCTCCACAATGAAGACATGTATTGACAGATTTTTTACGAGAATTGATAGCCAGTCAATACCTCAACCGCTTCTTTATAATTCTTCATCTCGCATTTTAATAATTCAGCAGCTGTGGTAATTTAACCCGCAAAATTCGGCTTCTAAGCGTGTACGCTAACTTCTCGGACAACACAGATTAATAATTCTATTAATTGATAAATCTTCAAAGAAGCCATAGAAAAATAATTTCTGTCTTTCGCTTTGTGACACTGTCAATATTTCTGCCACAATTCATAAATTAAAACTTATACCCGAACGGCAATATGTTGCTATTGCGCCAAATTTTACCGAAATTCGGATAAATAAAAGCAGTATATTGCATTTGGTAGGTGGTAGCATGCGCGCCTAGCAATCCGGGGAATGCGGTTTCGATTTCCCATCTGTCGGATTTACAAATCTAAAAATGCAGGCCTGGATGCCCATTGGGTTGATCAATTGCCTAACAAAAATTTCTCGTGAAAAATAATCTATCAAGACGTCTTCTCAGTGTGAATATCCATATAGTCCACTTTCGGAGTGGATATCATCACACTGTGTAGATACATATGCTCCATTCCCATGCTCCAAAGAGACGACATTTCAATTTGGTATGGCGATGTCCTGATCTTATACGAATTCATTATTTATGTATTTAAAATTGTGGACAACACTTAGAAGTATATATCAGAAGTAAGTGAAAATTCGCTTTTCCAATTGCAATTACATGTATTATTAACAATACAATATATTAGAATACAATATATTTGGTGGATGTAGGGTGTAATGTGATTGTAATTTGGCGCCCATATCTTCTATCACAGAACATATTTTATAAGCTTTTATTTGTTCATATATCGTGTTATGAATGACGCAAATCAATAATTTGTAAACACACACATGTTAAAATAGTAATATATTGTTGTATTTGTCCAATTGTGATAAGTCTAACTCAATGTATAATATATTACTGACTCTATGCGTAATTTATAATATTATATTTTATTTTAAGAAAGCAAAGTACACTTATAAAAATTAATTAGAAGATATTTTTCATATAGTATGAAAATTGTCTACGTAAATATGTAAAGTTCCGCAGTAAAAGTTTCAGGAAGAGTATGATTTTTCTGACGCGTAAAATGACTAAATGTTTTAGTGATACTTCAACTAAAAGCATACCAATGTTGAACTACGGCAAGTACGTACGTTATGAACTTATATGGGGATACTATAACAGCTTGATTACCTGACAATGGCCTTTTTTTATATCTAGCAACACTTCATATTTTCCCCAGATTTTGAAGACTTTTTCTTCAATAAGTTTTCTTTGACTTTTAAAATTTTCTTCAATGACACTCTCGTAACATGTACATATAATATATTATATAATATAAAAAGGCCACGGCTATTTTATATTAGATATAGTCAACGCGCTCTATCTACTTCACTTACAAATTAGATATGTGTGTATGTATTGTTTGCAATTGCTATAAACTACAAAATCTAGAATCAATTGGTGCCATCTAAAGTCGTACCGTGATAATATCCAGAGTGTGCACTGCAAAAGAGCGTCCAAATATTATGAGCGCCTTTTCATAACGAAATGAAATAAATTTGCTAGTATTTCCTACGTCCAGTATTTTTTAAAGTAAAACAAGTGTACTATAATAAATAAGATAGTCATATAAAAAACTTAGAAAAGAGCTAGAAATTTTAAGTTATAAATATCTGAAATACTTAGATGGGTGGCTTAGAAAAGCGTCTCCTGCCCACGGCGTAGCACTGGTGCCACCTAACAAATCGTCACGATTAATGCATTCGGTTGCATTATACGGGTTCCTTAAGGGAATCTCTGCCATATCAAAATTACATGACTCCATTACCGCAGAAGGTCGGTAAATAATATTCATAGAATATGTTCTGTGGGCAGTGGCGGAATTAGCACTTGAGAGGCCCCAGGCGCAATTCGATTATAAGGCCCCTATTCCCAAAGCACAATCGTTTTTTTAGATCTCACGCTTCTTCAAAATTTCTACTTTTGTCCAGATTTTTGTGTCTCGCCGTATCTTACAAATTTCTTATTTAGCCTAGACATTTTGGAGGCCCCAGGTGCGCGCCCAGTTCGCTTATGCGTAAATCCGCCACTGTCTGTGGGAGTGTTTCGCATTTGTAAGACCTGGAAGTACTATATCAGATAATAACAGCCAGCGCCGACAATATTACACTTACACAGACAAGTAAAAGATTTTTATGCATATATAAATATTGTAGTTGTCGATATTAAAATTGACTGAAAATGATAAAATGAGAAATTTGGATCAAAAATAAGAATTTGCAGGTTATTAATATCAAAACAATATCGCCCGTCAAATAAATTTTTTTGACACAAAGTCATTCAAAGTTTACCGTAATTGACTATATTATAACACAGTTTTTAGTTAGCCAAGAGTACAGTATGAAACTAAGCCCTATTAAAAAGAAGTTAAATTGTCAAAATAATATTCGTTAAACGATACCAGCCATATTTTCAAATGTAAGTAAACGTATCCTTTTTTAGGACGAAAACTGTATTAGATTTAAAAGGTACACTAAAATTTATCCAATATATGCGAGACAAAAGAAACGTAAAAAACGATACGTGATCATTGC
Organism: Rhyacophila evoluta; assembly: GCA_022683975.1. NCBI lineage: Eukaryota > Metazoa > Arthropoda > Insecta > Trichoptera > Rhyacophilidae > Rhyacophila > Rhyacophila evoluta. Next base: position 10,898 of record JAGVSQ010005504.1, read on the forward strand.
TGTGTCAATATATTAATATACTCCCTTATTCGTGTGCGTGCGTGTAAATGTATATGTGTATATCATGGCATGTGATTGTGTCATCCTATAGAGAGAAAAAAAGCGCCTCACGTCTGCAAATAAGGCTTTATTTTATACAATCAGATGGGAGACCATTATCGAGCAGCATGATTTTCCTCTCAGAGGAATTTTGCAAAATGTGTTTATTTGCTATAAAAATTCGATACTTTCAAAAAAACTCAAATACATACCACCGTAATACCGGCTCTAGTTTTCAAATAACCGGTATCTTTGACGTTTTTTTATTGATTTTATATCTAAATTGGTTACCATTTTACACTGTTTAACGGTAAGTCATTAAAGGTCTAAAATAAGATGGTAAATTGTGTAAATTTGTCTTATAATTCATTAATTCTCACCTGAGAATGTTTTATCTAGATTGTATTTGATCTAGAAAGAATCCTCAATTCATTACTGTAATTATAAGTAAAAATAGTGAATGATTAATATATGTATTCATTTCCGATGGTTAATAAACCAATCAATCATATAAATATCACACTCTGGAAGGAAAATTTAAATACTAAAAAGATTCGTAGAGTTTTGAATATTATATTTTTCAAGCTCTCCTATTATAAAAAAATACGCTTACAGCATGCTTAGAAGTATAAAAGGATTGCTTTAAATTATTGGATACTTTTCTCATTCTTATTAATACGTAATAACGAAAGAATTACGACACCAAAGCAGTTAATTTGTTTAATTATTAGAATAGATCTATCTAACTTACTTAGATGGACACTCTTTCTTTCCTTCGGTATTTTTTTTAATTATCTCTTTATTCTTTGTTATATTTTTACAATATTGCCTTTATTTTTCAACGCGTTCTCTTTTAATATGTTTTAATAATTTTGTTATAAATATAATGCTGTAAATGTATTGAAATTATAATTTGCAATATTAAAACATGAATAATTCATTAATCTTCAAAACATTTTCAATTTATAAGCTTTACTATTATATAATAAATCGTGACACTTCATTATTTGGAATTTATCAACTACATAGTAGAATGTTGTATTTATTTTATATTATAATTTCACGATTTCTTATTTGTAATAATTTACTTTTAATACTGAAATAAATTTAATCAATAGTCATATATCATTTTAATGTATTTTCTTTGTCTTAAATAAAGTTAACGTAACTAAAATTTTAACAGAAAAAAACGGTGATTCCAAATAAGGTTAAAAGCAAGTATTTTGTTATTTTATACGGAATTACCGGTATTTTCATTGAATGTTAGAATTCTACTCCCTACCGCACACGAATTGAAAGAAATAGGTACACACGGGATATTTCGGATGCCTTGTATCCGGGCATAAGCCGGAGCAAAATTTAACCAGAGATCCTAATTCCCAAAGCGTCGTGGGCCAAAATCACCTACATCCTTCTCAATATACTTGATAAAGGAATCAGAACGAGAAATGAAAACAGGGCGGAGAAAGGGCAATAACGCGTGGGTGGGTGTGGGTTGCCGGTGGGGAGATAATAGCCGCCCTACAGGTATCGGTTTCTTATTTTTGAGGGGTAGAAAAACTATCTCTTAGTCGTCACGACTTTTAGAAACTGTAATGGAATGAAACCCGATAGGTACTTTGGTAATTTTATCATTTTTTTTTTTTAATACAAGGATCGTGACTTTTGTATTGAAAATGGCGTGAGATCCAATGGCGCGCATTCTGGATACCATGAATTTGACATTAATTTTCTTCATTCACATAATACAACAATATTAAACAAACGAAGTACACATTTTACAGTACATTTCCGTCGAATAAAGTAGATCGCTTCTCGGTATAAGAGCTCCGGGATACGCCTGATTAAGACCAGGTGTAAGGACGGGGCGGGTGGATGGTGGGCACATTTGGTAGTACATATTTCATACTCTCTACAAAATCCTTCCACGGCTTCCTCGGTAGCGTCATTGGTAGTATGCGCACCTACCAATCCGGGGAATGCGGGTTTGACATCCTATCTGTCGGATTTAAAAAATCCAAAAATGCAGGACTGAATACCCATTGAGTTGAGTAATTCTCTGACAAATAATTCTCGTGAAAAATATTTTTTTTGGACGTCTTCGCATTGCAGAGATGCATATACTTTGCTTTCGGAGTGGATTTCTCCACACTGTATAGATCACATTTTACTAAGAAGTTCACATTTTACTGTTTATATTTCATTTGCTTTTAGATTTTAAGTTAGGTTATCAAAATTCGTTATTTTTCTATTTATTTATCTATTCTGTCCATAATATTCTTGGAAATATATGGGCCCCAGCATACTACAACGACTATAATAATATAATGCTCGTTGGTAATATGTTTCCTCGCAGCACGGTGCTAGTCATATTACAAATATTTTCTAAAACAAGAACTAAGTATTTTCAATTATAATTATCCCAATTAATTGGACTATTTGATCGATGATATAATTAATATAATTCTTTAATACTTAACATAACTTACATGTAATCAAGTTATTGTCATTGAATACAAATTTAATTTAATAAGTTTTCGAAATCTGGGGAGAATCAGTGTTGCTAGATATTAAATGGCATTATTAAATAATCAAATACTTTCCGAGCGGATATGATAGAAAATAAAATGAATGAATATAAAAGTATTTACGATTTTAGTTATACTTAAATGTTGAAATAATGAGAATCTGTGGTTGAAATGTTCACATTTATTGTCGAAAATATTTACCATTTGCTGCCACTGCACGGAGGAGGTTCGATGTTATTTTCTGCAGAAAGTAAAAAGTGAAATAGGTTAAAAAGGAACAATGTTCAGTGTGAAAGCATTCGGAGGTGGAAATAAAAAGGAAGTGCCGTAGGGCTGTTTTGCAGGGGATGCATGTGAGAGAGGGTGGTGGGCTTAGTTTGCCATCTGGGATATGAGATCATTCGGCAAATTCAGGCAATTGGACCCCGGCAAAAATGTACCCCTTTTATTAATGAGAATATAATATTAAATAATATTAATTTTGTTGATACAATGTGATGTTTTTAAGTCTTTACTCGCTATTTGTATGAACATATTCTTCTTCGTTTTACATTATCTTCGTTGGTTATATGGATGATAACATCACTGCACAATTTCTAGGAATTCATATCATTGTTAATATTTGTCTCTAGGACTCCGTACGTCATCTTAGTTTGAAGAACAAATCTTATGTTAATAATTTTTAATCTCACCTAACAACTTCAAGTCAAAATTTGCATAATTACATTTCAATCTGCTCAATTGAGGCTTCCTCACTATCTATATTTTCTATCGTCTCCCCGGTTAGCTTAGTTGGTAGCGTGCGCGGCTAGCAATCTGGAGAATGCGGGTTCGAATCCTAATCTGTTGGATTTTAAAAATCTGAAAATGCAGGACTGGATGCCCATTGGGTTGAGTAATTGTCTGACAAACAATTCTTGTGAAAAATAATCTGTCAATACGTCTTCACAATGTGGATGTCCATATACTCCACTCTCGGAGTGGATACCTCCACACGATCCATATGCTCCAATTTGAGAGAAAACGTGGTATTTATATATATATATGAATATATTCTATATTGTCTTATTAATCATTTGTTTTGTGGTAAACGTTTCTTCTATCATAAATGACATTATGGTATATCTGTGGGCTGAGGTTATAACTAAACGAATACATTTTAAAGCCACGGTCTTCAAATGCTTAAGGTGTCCCACTCATCATGGTATTAGATGGAAAGTATAATCAATTATGTTGAATTTTTTGATTTGGTTTCTAATTATTATCTCGTAGAATAAAAAACTGAAAAATTTAGATATGAAAATTTCAATCAATATTACTATCAATTCGAGTTATGTAAAACAAATGTACACAAAAATAATCTGTCGAGACTTATCTAATATAATTTTAAATAATAATTTAGAAAAATGATTTGTTAAGATGTCTTCACATTGCGCAGATCCATATACTCCTCTTTTGGAGTGGATATCTTCACACTGTGTACACGTTGGGAGCGAGCATGGTATATAAATAATATATATATCTGTTAACGTTGTTTAAATCATATGACTTGTGCTGGTAGTAACCAAGAGGTAAACAATCACGTTCCGGTTCTTGATATTTTGAAATGGAATCCCACTGTTTCTAACGCAATACCGTGTAAAAAAGTACAAAAATCAATGTGTATAAAAAAATTAAATTCACCATTGCTTATTGTATTTTAATTTTATTAAATAACTTTAATAATCATAACAAAGATTATCTGCTACCAGACAATAGACGAACCCGTTTACGCACATTTGGTGCGACATCGCTTTCATCACTTGAGATACTCAGAGTCCGTTTAATATTTCTTTTAAAATTTTCAAATTTACCGGACTTAAACAAAAAAAAGAGGGACGAAGCACAGTGCTATTTTGAACCAGTGTAAAAAACCGCGTAAAAAGAAAGTCCAGTGTACTCCGTTTACACAGTGGGCTTCTCACACTCTGTAGATCCATATGTTTGATTTTCGTAGCGGATATTAACAAAAAGATGTGATCACAGTACAATTACAATTTTACTAAATATTATCAGGTATTTCTTTTTTTTATCTCGATTTTTTTTTTTTGACACACTTAATTCTGGAGAATATCCTGAAAGTTAATATTATTTTAATTAATAAAGTTTGGGGTTGCTAAATACTCGTGTATCCAATGAAGCTTATTTATAATATATAAATAAATGAGTTAGTAGATTTTATAGAAAATTCAAAATAATTTTGGGACGAATTGCTTGTAAATTTCCAGATAAGGGTAGCTGGCTGCTACCTTTATAGAACCGCTGTGAAAAGTGTGAGAACGAGACACTACGTGTTTTCCAGGTGTAATGTGCCCAACACAGACGAGAACTCGCTCCTTTGTCTAGTGGAATAAAATAGTTTCGTTAACTGTTATTATCGCATTCGTGTTGTTTTCGAATGCATATTTTAATTTAATTGGTAAGTTTATTCGCCGCCACTGGATTGTTATAATTTCGACTCCTGGACAAAATTGGGCGCAGTCGACTCAACACTGGTAAAAGAGCTATTAAATAGTATAATAACATAAACAATGTTCGTATTTTATGTTATATGTTTATTTTATTTCATGATAATCATAGAATAAATTGTCGCATTATTTTTTATGATAATGTCATATTTATTTTGTGCTATGAGCTCATATTCAGAAGCGCGTGTATTTACAAGTCGTTCGTTACCTGCATATAAAATTTATATGCAGGTTGGACGCTCAATACTTTGAGAACTAATCTTTGAAAAATCTACCAAAATAACGTCGGAACATTACGGAAATCTATATGCTCTACAATCAGCCGTAGTTAAATTATTTTGAAAATTATACCATATCCATTTAATTATTCTATAACTTCTTCTTCCATGTTTGCTCCCAAAGTGGAGCATATGGACACCACGTGGCGCCTCCAAGAATCTCTGTCGCCCGCCAGTATTATTGCGTCCTCCCAGGTCATACCTGTATGTAACTCCGCCGAATACATTCTATAGATAGTATTTACTATTGGTCGGCTTAAAAAATAATCAGGTCTGGTTCAGACTTTTTTGTGGCATCCGCAATATGTGGCCGAGCAAGGTCCAGCGTTGCAGTTTCACTTTGTCAGTGTTAAGTGGCTGCATAGTCCGTTCTCTCACCTTCTCATTTCGAGCAAAATCATACCACCGTATGCCAAGAATCCGCCTTAGGCATTTGGTCTCAATGCTCAGAATGCGGTTGTTTTGGACCTTTGTTGGGTGCCACGTTTCACAACCGTAGAGCAGCACTGACAGAATGCATGCATTGAACAGGAGGCATTTGGTTTTTACCTTGTATAGCTTGGAGTCCTATAAATTTCGCATAGAATTTTATAACAAGGAAATTTTAAATAATTGTACACAAAACTGAACATTGTATTATTTAAGTCTTAAATTGGCATTCGTTCGGTAGGGATCTTATTAAAAACCGTTGACATAAACATATTATCTAATTCTAATTGAATTGCGAAATTATACGAATATATTGTATGTGTAAATTGTCAAATAAACCATAGCTTAGTTGTTAGCGTGCGCACCTAACGATTCGGGGAATGCGGGTCTGATTTCCCATCTGTCGGATTTAAAAAATCCAAAGATACAGTACTGAATGCGGTTGAGTAATTATATTCTGTCAAGACGTCTTCAAATCACAGAGATCTATATACTCCGCTCTCGGAGTGAATTTTTCACGCTGTGTAGATCCATATGCTCCACTTTCGGAGCAAACATGGTATAAAAAAAAACATATCAACATGAAAACGTTACTTGATAAAAAACTAATTAATCATCAATAAAATTCGTAAACTTTCTTAAAGATCTATTGTTATGTCCCGTATTTCACTTTTTGGCATTATTTAATATTTCAAATTAAATATTCACATCATTTATGTGCCGTATACTGTGACGTGTCGAATATAAGGTGGTTTTTAATGTTCTAGTAGTATCCCAGCAGATGTAACCTCCTAATACACAGTGTTGTTCACTAGAATGTATATGATTTATTTCTTAATTAAGGCAGCTGTAATACATTGGTAATTCAGTTGAAATACGGCCTCATGGTGGAGAGGATTCAGAAAAAAGACTTCTGTACTTGCGGGTGTATGGATACTATCCATGGCTTTATCCAACT
>JAGVSQ010005505.1:0-17636 GCA_022683975.1 Rhyacophila evoluta
AGGACGTTTTTATGCGTCCTACCCGTAGTCACTACTATTTACATTGGACGTGTGTGTACGTCCCACCCGGTTAAAAGGTTAATACATATAATATGGACACAATATTTCAAATTTTGGCGCCTCCAGGTTGAAAACCACTGACATAACATGTAAATCAGTAGAAAAAATAACTTTCAAACATATTGAAAACAAAAATAAACATTGAAAATCCATGCTGTATTGAAGTTTGGCATAGTGTTATTTCGCTGTTAGTTCACTTTGGAAATACACCTTTCAGATATTGGTATAAACATTTGGGTCGAATTAAATTTGAATGATAGATTAAATTATAATTTTTATCAATTACATCTCCTTTATTACATTGCATCGAAAAGAAAATCTACAGAGCGTATGGCGCCAAATTGGCATACGGGTATGCCGCATGACCTTACCACAATAACTTGATCTGTAGAGGGCAATTTGAAAATGTAATATTATATAGACAAGTATACTATTCTTTACAAACAAGCTCATGAGATAAAACGCCAACCATGTCTATAAAATTACATTATAATATGCTATTCATACCTTTATCAATTCAAACCCTGATATTGTGTTATGTTAAATTGATGTTATGTATGGATGCAATTATTACTACCCTTCTGTAAATAAAAAAACACTATCTGAATGTCACCGACCCGTCATGTTGACATATTTAAGATTATTTGGGGATACTAGCCGTGTTAACAAACTTTTCCCCATATTTGATAAATTGTCCACTTGTGCGCATGCACTTAGAGTGTAATACTTAGTTACCACCAAGCTTCTGATAAAAGAAAATCTAACTAAAGCGCCCTTCCAATATTTTGTATAGTTACTATATTTATTATGTTTACAATAAGTATATCTTTCATTTTAAATATACGAAATTTAATATTTTTTCTCATGTTCATATTTATTTTTTCAAATTATTTGTATATTTTGAAAAACTTTCCTTTTTGAGCGGCTATTGAATTTTGTCTAAAGATTTTTAAGTATTCTTTTGCTGATGCATTACTTTATTATGTACTAAAATAGTGAAATGAGTAATTTTCATATAATTATTAAAAATCTGGTTCAAAGTGAATCAGATTTTTAGTAATTTTATTTTTGATTCAAGAATAATAGAATATAACGATAATAATCTACATGTGTATCAGGGATTTACATTTTGACATATAGAAGCCCGAATTCAAATATGCAATTTTGTCAAATCCAAATGACCTTAACTTCAAACATTTATTATGATTACTTAACAATCAATTGAAGAGTACTCGTGTGTGCAATCGACAGTCAAATTAATACAGATATTCAAATTAGTTGACTTTGCCCTTACAAAAGCAAACATGGCTTTCATCGGAAAATTAGCAGGTCAACTGAAAAGTCCGGAATTCAGGCAATATTTAATGAGGTTAGTTTTTTTTAATTCTCAGTACTTTCTAAAAATTAATCCAATACCATTGCTGGCACGCACTTAATACATGTTTCCTATGCCAAAAAAATAATTCTGACCCGCAATATTGGCAGTGTGTGACACTTGTTTTCTTCACAAGCGATATTTACAAATAAATATTATGCCCATTGATGGCATTACTTAAATAAACTATGCTTTCTTAAATTAAACATTTATAAAGATATTACAAAGAACCTTGATACATAGCAAGCTGGCTTTGATTCATCCACCATGTATACAACTTGTTGGACCAATCAGGGTGGAGTCTGAATCCAAATCTTCCAAAAAAACATTCAGATGTCTATAAAAAGTTTCAAGCTCGAATTACCTCACATCCTACCCAAAACACCAATTTACATTGTGGTTTGCCTATATAAACGAAAATTTAATTTAAGTTATAAAAAAAGAATGTTTTAAAATATCGAGCTAGAACCCCTCACCAACAATTCACAAATAACATAATATCCACTCAAATTATCATTTTTTTATCAATTATCATTTTTTGTGCTTACTTTGTCACCCATCTAAATTTAATGGATGAACCCACTCTTACAATACGCTCTTAAACAGGGAATATACATCTCTCCTCTACTCCTCTTTCATCCGCAATATCTACTCCCTACATGGAGCACATGGCGTCTCTAGAAATCTCTTACACCCACTGGCCGTTTTGCATCCTGCCAGGTCATGCCACCGTCCCTTAGTTCCGCTAAATACATCCCTTGGATGGTACCTGGCGGTCCTCCTGGAGAACAGAATCCCACTGATCGGAAGAAAGACATACATCTCCACACTTTGAAAATCCATACAGTAATAATAATAACTTTTCATTACACTAATTTTTTTCTACAACATTATTATAATATGATTAAACCTTGGTATTATAATGTAAATTTCGTTTCCTTTTTTGTCCTATTAGATATTCAAATTGCATATTATCAGTAAATAGAGAGATTATATCAACAAGAGTTACCTTTGTGTCAATATCAATTACCTATTAGTGTATCTAGTGGTAAATAATATCTATGACAAATTTAACTGTTTTTTTTACTCTCATATCTATAGTATAATAAATATAATCTTATTTGTACATCTTTAGTAATATTGCCATCGTAATTTTTAGCAATTTAAGTGAAATGTTTATTTTTGAAATATCTTATCACCGTGTACTTCTAGCGTGTTATCATATTCACTGCAATATGAATATTAAACATTATTTTTTTATTATTTAAATAGTGAAGCAGCATTTCCCAAACTGTGGATAATGTTAAATCTGATAAAAATTTGAAATTAAAGTAGATGTTTAAATTGACATATGATTCATGACAAAATGTTAATTATCGAGGACTCAATAATTATCTTCAATAGAGATTTACACAGTTGTTATTAATATTATTTTCCATATCTTTAAGTAACTTTTAACCGCCATAAATAACCATTCTTGATAAAAATAAAATTGTCAGAAAAAGTTTTTGAAGATGGTTCGTTCTATTATTTGTTTTGAATAAAAAGATACTCTGTTAAGTCTTAAAACTTATGAGCAAAAGTACTTACCTCTGACTCACCTACCAATATCTTCATTTTCTTTTACAGCACACACTTTTGGGGGCCCATTGCGAATTGGGGAATACCGATTGCTGCAATTGCTGATATTAATAAAGACCCTAATTTTATCAGTGGAAAAATGACATTCGGTAAGCATAAATTACATTCATCATTATAATTGCATTCGATTTAGACTGGTCTTGGTTTCAAATACAACTCTAGAAAGCATAATGATTTTTTGATATCATTCTCTGAATATATTATAATCAAAATCAGCAAAACTTTCGCCCATCTCTCTTATGAAATATTGGATTACTTAATATTACTATCTTCTCTCTTGATCGATCAAATTACAGTTGTCATCATATAATCCATAGACTTTTATACTCTCTTAACCCTTCAATGTATCACTGATTTTGTTTATTTTCCAGCTCTCTGTCTGTATTCCATGTGCTTCATGCGATTCGCATGGAAAGTTCAACCAAGAAACCTGCTGCTACTTAGTTGTCATATCACAAATGAAGTCGCTCAATTGACACAAGGTTCTAGGTTTATCAAATATCACTATATGGGCGGTAAGGATAAAGACGACAAAGCACAACCGGAAAAAAGTAAACCCACACAATAAATATATAATATGGTGCTCTTAAATATATTACCAATTACCAAATTAATAACAATCCCTAATTATTAAAAACAATGTGTGAATCCACATACAGTAATTTTCTTGTTCTGTATCTATATTGGAAATATACTGGTAGCTGCATCATTGCCTTCTAACATTGCAGGCAATGTCGGTTTTGATAGTGCATTCAGTGATGCACAAATTCACACATTACCGTATTGATCCAAATATTAGCTGACATCAAATACATAAGACTATTTATTTTCCCGCAATGTATCTATGTAACTGTAAAATAAATTGTTTCAAGAGTAAGTAAAAGTACACAAACTAAAAATAAATTTTAGCAGAATTTTACAAACAATACATTAAAACCAAATAATTTACTCATTTGAAATGCTGTCTTTTCGAATGTATTTTTTTGTAATATCGCCAATAATGAATGACTCAACATATTTTAATCAAAATTTCTGCTGGTCTGTGCCGTTGAATAATAAGTAGAGCAGAATACAATTTTAACAACTGTGACAAATACAACTGCCACATTTCACATTTGTAATATAATTTAATTATTATTTTGTATTACTTAGATAAGAACAACTCATGTATAATTTGGATCAATACAAAATTAATTCTTAATTAATATTTTCGACTGATGGTGCTTGATGGAAATTGATAAAACAACCGAGCCAACTGTTACGTGTTTAGGCATCCTTCAAAACACACGATTCACACAGAAGAACAATGCGCACTTATTAAAATAGTGATTGATGTGTTCATAACATATTATGTTTAATTGTTCCTAAACTATAATATTTATTTACTTACTAAGCTAAGATATAATCTTAGCTTTTTGAGGAAACAGTGTAATAAATTAATATATTTTTACAAAAATTAACTCACAAGTAACTAACGTTTTAGGCATAAGAAATGATATTCATTTAAATCATATTTTTCAGATTCTATAAATAAATTAAATTTACTTTCCATGAATCCGTTGTATCTAAATATCATATTGAAATACAATAGAAAAAGTCTGGTAATTTTTTTAATCTTACAATTTGTAGTTTTTTTTATAGTTTTTGGCCTCGTGAATCTTAATCTCAAAAATATCCTTATCGTGTGGCCAAATATTGAATATTTTTATTCCTTATTTAAAAAAAAATTATATCAACTAGCGAGTTTTTCAAATAATGAAAAAATCTCACCATTTTAAAATTGCACATAACTTCTGCATCTTTCTATAATTCCAAATTTTTAAAAAATTTTGTGCAATATGCAAATTAATTTCACTTTTACAAATGTTTTATAAAAAAAAAATGCTTTATACGAGTATTGCATAATTTTAAACAATATGTTATGGTCTTCTGTTGAGTGCTTTTTATGATATAAGAATGTATATTCAGTTTATATCCTTCAGTTATTTAATTATTAATGTTAAATATATATCCTTCTATTGACAGTCTCTTGTTTTCACTTTATTCTCCTCAAGCATCTTATCCTATCAAGAACCTGTGTATTTGGTGGAACCTATACCTATTTAATGCCACAATGATATTTCAAGAGATACTACTGAATGACTTCTCCAATAATCTTCCAACATATTAACCAAATGTTCTATCATTCACAATTCTTAAGTCTCTTGATATATGTCATAGAAATGCTCAAGACAATACAGGTAGCCCTCGGTTTACACCACAGTTCCGTTCATACAAAAACCGGCACAAATGGAAAAACTTTACCTCTACTGTAACTCACATGTTTTACATTTACTACGGTAGACTGTTGAGTAGTGTTTAATTTTATCTGCATTTTTCATAATGAAAGTAACAGTCGATGGAGGTAAGTTCAAAGATCTACAGACATTAGGGTTTGTTTGGCCATTTTTCATTTGTTGAATAACTTCCATTTTTGTTTCTAGGAAGACAGATTCCCGTACCTTTTTAACATGCCTAGATAACTCTGCTGCACCTCTTTTATCTAGCATGTTAATCCTCTTTTATTCTTGTATACGTGGGTACCTCAACATGTATTTTAATATTAATTTAATGTAAATGTATACATACCCAACAATATTAAACAAAAAAAATATATATTCAATAAAAACCTTCATTTTAACGAATACACAATGTCAGAACTCAGTAAATACATCAACATTGAAACGAAAATCAGTCTACCATAGGAAAAATCGGGGAATTGCGCAACAGCGTTATCGTGAATCAGAGTAAATTGAGCCGGCATAAACCGAGGGCTACCTGTACTACCAGCTACACTGAAAACTCAGACCGTGCATAAAGGCGCCCTTTCTCAAGTTGGATGTTACTAAATTATGATTTCTTAATAACGTAGTTTATTACTTGAATGGGCAGGAGTCAGTTAGAAACTTTCTTTCACCACAGAAATATTATAAAACATGCATTGTAATAAACATTGAATATTTTATGGAAAACATTAGATATTCTCAATATACCAATCATTTCAACCTCAATAAGGCCGACTATGTATGAACCACAACGATAGCATAGTATGTATTACACAATTCTCTTTTTTTGAGATTATGCTGTCTATGCCCAGCCTAAAGTGGATTGTAGCGATAACATAAATTAAAACAGAAACACATTTATTTTCCAATGTATGTATATTATTTACACTTAAGCTGATTTACAACAATATGTTGCTCTCCACAAAACTCCTCCATTGCTACAGGATTATAAAATTAATAATTTATACAATTATATACATTGGAGATTGTCTGAGCTACAAAAAATATTAATATCTTCTTTTGAGGCACTTAATCTGTAATACGGGAAGACATTCCGACAAAATATGTGTTAATATTATTATAATATGAAATAGGCACAGTTGGAACACATTCAATGCAATGTTAGGTTAGGCTAGGTTATTGTATAACATTGTGAAGTCCCCATATCATTGAGATAATTCAACAAATAGCAGTCTGTGTGTAAAGTATACTATTTAAAATTAGTAACACTTCATTATTCATATCTTCTTTACATTGTAACATCCTCCAGCAATCAATAACAATTTTTTTTTAGCAATATGATTATATTATTGCACTTCATAGCCAATGAGACTTGTAAACTTCTATTTAACAGTCAACAGCATTAACAAAGAAAAAAGTTGGAACTTGCTTACAATAATATAAAAGAAATCAGGTATTAAGAAACCAAAAGCTATCGGTTGTGATTTCATTTTTTAAAATCATCCATAGTTGAAAAAGTAAATATTCCATCCACCAACAATTCACAATCAAGTAACAGTATCTTATGGATCTCAAGGCTTTTTTTTTTACATACAAATTATTCACCAACTAAACCAAAGTTGACAGTTCTTTCCAGACATAAATTTCTTAGCTCCTTAAGAATTTCAGCTCAATTGTTCAATTAACTAAGTATATTCTCAAAATAGTCCGAAAGCATTAAAACTACTGTTTCGAATTATAGATTGTAAAAAGAAGTAATCACAATGTAAAGAGATACAAGCGGAGATACAATAAATCGAGATTGACTACCATATAGCAATAATTTATCATGTTTAATATTTCCTTTTCATGTATTAATAAAAAATTTCAGTAGCGTTTGTTTTTTTTCATATAGAGTAACGATTACAATCAATAATAATTAAAAATATGGGTACATATATACATGATATAAATTAAATTTCTCTACTACTAATTATTATCATTGTAATAGAATTTTCACGCACAAAGAATTGTACAGTGAAATCTCGTTAAAATATATATAATGACACTAAGTAATATTATTTATATTGTGAATAATAAATGTAGGTACATATAAATGACTAAGAAAAAGTTCATATAATACATAAATAAAATAATTTATTGCATAACAAAGACAATCCGCCACAATAATAAGTATTTCAAATTAATCGAAACAAAATTTAAGTCGTGTTAAAACCATAGCAGAATTCCGAAATTTTAAATAATTGTCATTATGCACACTGTCTAGCGTCTTACGCTCTCGATGAATGGATTTCGCTGCTACGGTATGTTTTAACCGTGGATCCAGATGGTTGAGCAAGATAATAAAAAATCTATATTCACTCCAAGATGTAATATACAGATCTTTATGATATTAAGATTCATTTTAACAGAAATGGCTTTTAACCATTCACTCAGTTAATGCAAACACAAGCGAAAATAATTGTGAATTCTAATACAGCTACTGGATTTGACCCTGCAACTCGGATTCAAAACAATTCACGAGTATAAACTAATCCAGAGGACCGCAGTATACTGAGTAAATAAATCCTAATAAAATTGCAGGCATGAATTGCATACTCTACTAACAATGATCTCTTACGACTCGCATTGTGTTCTATTTAAACAGTATTAGATACAATACAGTACAATAATATCAATAAAAACAGATTTTACAAAAAAACTATTAAAATTGTCTTCAGACGATGTGTTGATGCGTGCAAATATTTGAGATGGGATTCAAGATGCAAAACTTGAGTTTCATTTATGTACTGTCACATTGCCCTCTATCGGACTATAAAACAGTAAGCCTCAATAAAAAAAAATGTTACTATTTGTAGGTATCAACAAATCGCATGTCAGTACAAGTTTAGAAAAAGCATGACTGAAATGAAATCTAAAAAACTAATTTTGAATAACATTATACTGAGATTTCATTGCATATCTTTAAATTTCCAATCAGACTCATATTATGCATCATTGAAGATACAATCAAATTTCATTCGTATATTTTAGCTGATATACAGGATCCTTTGGCTAATAAATTAAATAAGAAAAACATCCGCAATAATCAATAATATAAATGCTATATATGTAAATGATTACTCCGGGATGTAAGGATCAGATACTTCATATTATATGTTAAGAGCACCACTAACAATCTGTCGTATAATTTCCATACATTATTTATTCGCTTTAAAAGAATAAAACTTCTCAAAGAGCTATCTAGTTTAAACACCCATTCTCGCTTTATCACTGGCATATACTAGTACAAAATATAATCTATGAATTAACCAAGATACATTACAGTTATTAATATTATTACTTAAACATTAAAAACAACTTAAGATATCTACAAAGGTGTTTCAGTGAAAATATCACTTTTATTCTATTTTTATTTTAAATTCACCCAATTTGTTCTAACGTTTCTGTATTACAGAAATGATCACATATTCCTTCCAAACAATAACTTGTCAATGACATGCAGTACATCAAGACCTCGATATAACGGACAAAATATTCCCAAAGAAGTGAAAGTGCAAACATTGAAGGATATTTTTTGATGGCCAAGATTTAGAAGGGTTAGAAGTTCCTGATTTCTGTAGAACTATACAAAATAATGCTGAAGAGCAAGTAACCGGAGAAAATACAGTAGTTGGAAGTAAATTTTATAGTATTTTCATAATTTTAGAGAGTTGATTATAAAAAAGAACAGCATACTTCAAATGCAAACAAATTTTGATTCTTTTTTTGAACCTTCACTGACCTTGTATCAACGTATTTTATACAACAGACTTTCAGCTTTAATGGGCACCCCCTCATGCGTATTCCCCATTATATCGAGGTTATATTAGATACTTCTGAAGAAATTTTTGAAAAAGTTAGGATATTATCATATACACCAACCGACATATATCAAAATGAAATGCACTATGAAAGACCTCACTCTTCAAAGGGTTAATAATTTACTTGACTAATTGACTCTGTGGATACTTGATACATATGTGTAACAGATCATTTATTATCCACGTGGCTCATTTGTAAGTAAAAAGATTATTCATTCCAACAAATCCAATCTTCAAATGACTCTCCTACATATTTAATCTATACTGCATTAAATCATTGGACTACAAGACGTAAAAAATTATAATAACATGTACTCGTTTGAATTCTGTTACATTTCAATATATTTTAATCACTTTGAACTCCAAAATTATTTCATAGACTGATTATAAAATTATATTCACAAGATGTGAACGCATGATTTGCACAATTTCATTGCAATGCTGACATATATATTCTAAAGTTGAGACATTTATACTTATTTCAGACTATGGACTCATCTTTACAACATCCAGTCGTAGAATAAAAGGAACATTACTCTTCAAACTAGAGCTGGGTGATTTATATTTTCTGTAAATAACTATATTCTGTGGCAGAATAAACAGGAAAAAACTCGCATTATGTACAATGTATTAAGAACTGACAACACCCATACAAGCCATAGTTTGTATGCAGTCTGTATTAAATTAAATATGAGAGGTTTTTAATAACATTCTGCAGCTATAAACTACTCTTTTTCAAATATGTCCAAAAGTAACAGGATTTTTTCCTTTATGTATTGATAATATATGTAAAACTTTTGAGAAACATACGATGAAAATTATTACTTCTGTATGATTGTTATGTTTTCTAATTCGTTATGCGCTGTGAAAATAATAAATATGATTTGCCATGCATACAACAATTAAAAAATACAGGAGACCTTGTTATCTTATCTCAGGAATTTGGTAATTCGACTATTTAGCCAGTTTCTGTCATATTGTACTAAATAAGTTTATGAGGGAGTTTCAATACTATAAAAATGACAGCAGGGACATAAGCTTTTTTGCTCAGTGGAAAATTGAGCATAGAATATACTTCATGTGACTGATATGTATATAAAATGGTCAACGAATAAAATTGAAAAGGGTGCGAATGCTACACTGCCCTATTAAGTAAAATCACAATATCTACATAGGAAATTACACACAAGATCTTGTATTTTTACTTAGCAGGGCAGTATAGCTATGAACTAAAAATGAATGTAATATCAATTTTTAAAAGATTGCTTATTAAAAAATATTCACTTGTCTAATATTTTGAAACTCCCTTGTATTATTGGGGTGATTGGTTGAAGTTTCCTGATACACAAAATATCTTAAAAACACTATAAGATTTCAAAAAAATTGTTAGGTAATATTAGTCATTTTTCACTGGATTACATATTTCAATGTGAATTCTTTTGCATTTTACATATTAGGTGCTCTTTATATCAAATCACAATAAATAAACAATTTATTTAACTAGATAGACTATGAAACCAATTATTTGTTTGCGCATATTTTACTGGGCTGAAAGACTAAAATAATATGTAAATATAAATAAACCATGTTTAACTAAACCAGTAAATAAATCTAACATTACCTAATACATTTCACAACTTCAAGGCCACAATCATAAGAAAATATGGATTCTGAAAATTCATGATTATTGATCATGTTTGTCGCCATAGTCAAGTCCTTTCTTTTTTTGCATCTTATATTATGTTAAGACAAACCAAAAAATTTGAATGATATAAATACAAAATGAATATTGAGCACTGCTTTTAATCCAATTAGTTCAGGCACCTTCGCATTGTGAAAGTGCATTACTCCGTCCAGGAGCAGAAATGGTGATAAATCTTTTTAATTACTTAGTGACTAGACAACCTTGGATACGGAATCTGTTCGAATCTAAGATGAAAGTAACCCAGCCTAATATTGTCATTCAGTTAGTGAAAAATATAATTTTATTCTTAGACTTCTCATATCACACATCTGTTTGTACCTAAAGCAACGGAAATCTCGAAGTCACATTTTTAAATGACCGTAATTACGAAACATTATTACAAAGCTATGTCAGAAAAAACCTAAAATACTAATATGGTTGATCTGCTTCTTGAATTTACTGTACACTCCTCAAAGATTTCATAGTCGGACATTCTTCATTATTGTACATGGAATCAAATTGAAGAATAATCTTAAGGCACTTTCAATAGTTTTATTGATACTATTACTGAATCATAACTATAAAATTATACTTTAAATGTGACTTCCTAACATGTTAATGTAGATACAGATGAGCAAACTAACTTGTTACAAGCATTTTATCTCAAAGTCTAACTAAATCAAAAATATTACGATGGATTACCTCTAGTTTTTTTTTTTAAACTTTTTCAATAACTTACGACGTTAACACTATTCAGCATAATAAAAAAATCTTATATAATACAGTCACTTAAAAATGTGGCACATTGGTACCGCAATAATAACATTAAATGAAATTGACGTTAATTTAGTTTCACGTAATATACGTTATTAAAATAAATCTAATATGGATCGGAGGTCATTAAAAAGGGATTACAAACTAACAATTAATTAACATGACCTTTCAGAATACAATGTGTTAAGGCCATTTTATTTACAGCCAGTGATATAGTAGAGTAATAAAAGTTCATAACTAAACTGAATTACTGAACTAAATTAATCACCGATGACATCATAAAAGGCAATTCAGTTGTAATCGTTTTCAGCTAACTTTGCATTTGATATTATGCCAATGATCACTGAAAAAGGATCTATGTACTACTAAATTATAAGTCTAGGAGAGTTCATTTCAAAAGCAAAGATAACCAATACGATGTTTAACCCTATGTCAATAAATAGATAGAGGTACCAACAAACTATATATCACTGATTGTTTGTTTTAGTGATAACGCATTTTCAAGAAAATCATGATTAAAAAGATGAATTCATGATCGAGTAAGCCATATATGATTAGAAAATGGCGGGAAATTCTGTAAGAGCCTCTTATTTGTTTAAATTATTACTCTCTATAGTAACTCATAATGACACATACAGAACACACTTGATAAAGGTTAATGCGTCTCATATCCATTAAGACAACCTGCAACCACTAAATTCACCATACTTATTAAATTATATAAATGCAAACTCCTAAAAATCAACCTAAGATTCCACAAGTAAATGTTAAATTAACACATTGGCCATCATTTTAATTTTCAATATTGCAACACTAACATTACAATAACGGAACAATGCTCATTTTAAAAAAAAACATAGAAAAATGAAAACTCTTTCCATTACTATTGTCGAGACTCTTTGGTTAGTTAGTTAACTATTCATCGGGTTATATACGAATATTTACTAGTCACAAATACAAACAATCAAAGTGTTATAGTTCACAGTATACCCTATTCAACTTAATATTCACTTTAAAGCTTCCCAAAATAAACAAAATACCACTCGACACTTGTTAAAATATGACACAGCCACCGGACAACTCTGAGTAAAACACGAGACCATTGCAAGTCCCATGCTCACTGGTCTGTTTCCTCTGATATAAGGCACAAAAAGTCACCATAAACACACTGCTATTTATTGTCCATCAGTAATTAACTGTCTCTGATTAAAAATTAATATACTTAAAACTATCAGATTAATAAATTACATAAATCTTCAGTAACATCTATTAAGCAAAAGAATTATCATCAGAGATGTCATGTTAGATTTTTTACAAAGTGTTATATTCTTGATACTCAACCAGTTAGCTTAAATCAATTTCAGACTCAAAATTACGTGACACTAAATAATATTAAATGAACAAAGAGGTTATGATTATATCCCATTTTAGATACTTTTTAAATTTCCATTAATGACAGACAACTTAATGGAATTGTCATATTGGGATATAAAAAAAATCTTGAATAATTGGTCACAATTCACTCAAAAATAAGAACATCAATTTCACTTTAATTAAACTTTTTAAGTTGACTACATGGAAACAAAATCCTAAAATGGCATCTCTGGTGACAGATTCATCACACCAAAAATAGGGTCACTAAATCGAAGTCTTTTGTGAGGAATCGGCAGCAAAACCGAAAATTAAACATACACTGGCCCTTGGTTTTCATTGTCGTCCAAACTAATTTTATTCGCATAGGCAGGGCCACCATCATCAAAAAACCGCCGAAAGGTGAATTCAAAGAAGCCGTGGAAGGGATTCCCGTTGTCCAGTTCATTATCTGACTGATTGGAGTCAGAGTTCCTCAGCTTGTTGGGGTCTATAGGATCAAAATTGGACGTATCGGTGGGGAATTCTATCCGAGGTATGTGCGGTGCGCTCTGCTTGCGGAGACCTTTATCAAAGTCCACTCTTTTGAAGAAGGGATGTCCTTTCACCTCTTTGGCATCTTTGCCCAAACGACTATCTGAACCGGAACACAGCTTCAAGATGAGGTCTGCACTCTCCCGAGACAGATTCGCTGACTTCGGGATGTGAAGTGTCGTTTTCCAGTTGATTACCTATCAAACATAATATTCATTAATAACAAGTGTTCACTATTTTACAATTCCTCATTCAAACAAAAAAATGGGCTGGGCCTTCCGACAAAATATGTCTTCAAGTGAGTTTTACAGGAATCAGTTAAAACCATTCTATTCATACTATTTATTGAACATAAAAAAGGAGATAACATTCCAGTGCCAGTAATTAGATCTATATAAATACGATGCAATGAGTTATATTTTAACTACTCACGTGGCTTGTTACGTATTTTATGAGTACTATGTATTCTTGTTAATTTTACCATGTCCGTGCTGAATGTAAAACGCAAATAACAAATCAGTTTTGTCATCTACGCTTTCTGTACACTCCACGGGTCTGCTGTAATGAGTATATCTGATATCATGAAAGTAATATTTCACCTTCTGTTGAGTATCGGCAGGCGTCGCTGCATGGAAGGGGGGAGACCCAACCAACATTTCATAGAGGATAACCCCAACAGACCACCAATCACAGAGCTGTGTATAACCCGTCCTTTGTAAGACTTCGGGAGCAATGTAGTTAGGCGTGCCGACCAGTGAATGAGCAAGGCAGCGCTGGTGCTCTCTTTCCCTCCGCCTCTCTAACGGCTTGAGGAGTCGGCAGTGGCACTCTCCTTCCCGCCATTCACCTTCAGGCTCCATAGAATCTTGCCTTCCGTGTTCTCCTGTGAATTTATAAACATGTTAAAATGATATAAACCTTTAAAGTTATTTCTTATATCATGATCACCAATATAATCGAAATTCAATAGCTCGGGGGGTAATTCAAAAGAAAAAGTATTTGATAACAATCCACAAATAAACCCCTAGCAGACTTACAAGACAATATCCGTACCATAAAAATAAGGACAAAGTTTACAAAAGGAGCCAACATCAAAATATCATTTATGGATCTATAGAAAACAGCATCATCTATATTATCATAAAATTATAAACTAGCTGAAAATGTAGCTGTACTCATTTAACAATGAACAAAAACTATGTGCAGTGAGAAAGTAATAACAGCCATACATTCTATATTTAGAATATGGTTCTAGATTGAATGTTTGGCAATTAATAGCGATTAAAATTTAATCTACCTAAGAAAATATAAAAATAGTAATTTGAAAAATATATCGTACCATTTCTCTGGTAGTATTTTGAGTTGTGGGTCCATCTGAATCCAGTACATAGACCAAAATCAGTAAGCTTTATGTGACCATCTCGATCAATGAGAATATTGTCCGGTTTGATGTCCCGATGAATGAAACCCATCTTATGAACGCTCTCAACAGCGCATGTCAGCTCAGCAACATAAAACCTTGCCAGGGTCTCTTCAAAAATGCCATACTTTATCAAAAGTGACATGAGATCGCCACCCGGGATATAGTCCATTACGAAATATAGGTTGTCTTTATCTTGAAAACTGTAATACAGTTTTACAACCCACTCATTGTCAGCTTCAGCTAAGATATCCCTCTCGGCTTTGACATGTGCCACTTGATTCCTCTTCAGCACATCGGCTTTTCTAAGAGTCTTCATCGCATACAAATGATGAGTGTCAATCTTTCTAACAAGAGTCACCTCACCAAAAGCACCCACTCCGATAGCCTTAATTTTGTTAAACATGGATTTATCCATTTTAGCTCGCTTCAACCGGATGTAATTTGACTCTTTTTGGTGTAGCATTTTTCTCATTTGATATTGTGTCTCCAAACTGAGTTTAATTTTAGTCATCTCTTTCTCAAGCTGCAAACGACGGACCTCTCGTTGTCGGTAGGACTTGACAACATTCTCAATGTGCTGTTCCATGAAGAATTTAAAAGCCTGCGGTGAATAGTTTCGAACTTTACAATCTCGGCGTTCCTCTTCCTTTTCTTTGCTCATTTGTTTTCGCTCAGGGATGGGAGACTGATGACGGATTTTTTTACAAGGAAGGGGATTTGGACGACGATCACTGAGAGCTGATCCATTCACACCTTGAGAGCGATTCGCAACAGAGGAGGAGGCAGTTGGGGGTAGTGGTGGAGTGTTCTTGTGAGCAACAGAGTTGCATACATAAGCAGAAGGACTGAGACACTGACCACCATTTGACGAGACACTCTGAGGGCTATCGGATCTTAGATCAGCATTGTTCGGATACTTCTTGCGAGCTACAGGCCGGCCTGATTGAGAACTAGCTGACCCATCATCCTGGTTATTTCCATAAGGTGGAGGAGGCAACTGATGATGGATGCCTCGCTGTACAGCCAAAGCTTGCATAGTAATAGCATAGCTAGGAGGCTCTGTAGTTGGCACACCTGGGCCAACTGCAGCGGGAGATGGAGGTTTGGGACTGACTGAGAATCCAGATGCGTGAGACTGCTGCTTTTGTTGTATTGAACTAGCATAAGAGGGAGGTGGGGGTTGTGAAGGGGAAGGTGCCCCGACAGGTTGAGGAGCTGGTGGAGCTATCGCTGTCTGCAAAACAGGTTTCTGAACTTGGGTACTCTTAACAGACTGCATTATAATAGGGGGTTGTGTTTTAGCCTGTCGTGCACCCCAAGCCTGCAGGGGTGTTGGATGAGCCAGAGATGGCGGAACACCCGATGACTGAGAAACAGTGACGGGGCTAGGAGACCCAGCTGACGCACCACCAGAATATATCCCAGAAGAAGGGCTTTTGCGATAATCCTGCTGCGTAGGACTCTGCCGGCTCTGAATGGAGACAGAATAAGAGGGCGGGGGAGGAGGACATCCAGGCAGAGGATAAGGAGGCGGAGGTTCAGATGTACCCCCAGAATAAATTGACAGCGCCTGCATTTGTTGTGACAGTTGCTGTTGTGCTTGAGGACCATTCTGAATAATCATAGGCTGTCGGGAGGAAGGATTTGGGGCTGGGGAAGCTACAGGACTAGTGCCTCTGGCAGGAGGTACGGGAGGTGCAGGAGACATGCGCTTGAGCAATTGTTGCACAGAGGGTGGAGGAGGAGGTGGAGGAGTGGATGAGCATCTCGGAGGAGGAAGAGGTGGGGCATCCCCGAAGGAATACTGCCGGGAAAGTTTGTCATTGTGGGAGAGGTCAGTAAGGCGGGGACTATCAGACCTGGAACTTCCAGCACCGGAATCAAGGGCAGGGCTACCTCGGTGGAGGCTAACTTCCCTCTCAATACTAGGTTTTCTGTTAAGCTTGCAACCCAGGAAGGAAAGAGGACCTTTCGGTAGTCCATTGACTGAGTTAGGTTGTTTTGAGAGGAAATCTAATGCCGCTTCATAGCGTCCTCCCGCAAATTTTAAAGCTCTTAGGGCAGCGTCCTGAAAACATATTTTTATTTAAATATTATTAATTTATGTATCTAACTACTCTCACAAATTTTAATCATTTCAAATATAAAATAACCACCATTTTTAAATATTGAATTGTTTCAATTAATACTCGTCTCACACTCAAGATTGTCCAATTCGTGGACCAAACAATTTCATGAATTTCAATCCACAATTTAGGCAGAGCCCCTATACAAACTTATATAACGTGCCCTTTAAAGTTTTAACAGATTTACCCTAGCATATCTATAGAGAATAGATCAATTCTAAATAACCACTATTAAAGGCAAAAACGCCATTAGCATTTACACGCCATTAACATGGCACCAGTTTTATTCCATAAGCGCATTAAGGCGCTGTACTTTAATACTGAATATCTAGCCAAGTTTGACTGCTTTTGTAGATTATTTAAATCTAATATTTTAAGCGCACAATGATCTCTTGGAATCATGGTGAAATATTAAGACACGACATATTGTCAAGAATTATCGTCATTATTTTCTAAATTATTTAAAACTGGTAAACTTCCATATGTGAGATCACTGTTAG
>JAGVSQ010005507.1:0-14103 GCA_022683975.1 Rhyacophila evoluta
ATGTATTAAACTTATAATTTGTGATATTACAACATGTATAAAGTAAATAAATAAGTAAGTAAATAAATGGCTAGGTGACTATTGTATAATTGGGAGAATTAAAGTTGGCACACATTTGTAATGAAATTTAAATTTAAGATTGATATTATTTATGCAATTTGTTATGATTAATAATAAAAGAGCCGATGAGGTTAATAAGCCTTATAAAACTATGTTTTTTTTTGTATGTGAAAATGACTTTTGGTCAATCATTATTTTTTTTTGTAAATATAAGTATAGCTTAAATATACTGTAATATGTAATCTCAAATATAAAATTAAGATAAGATTTTAAAATACCTACAGTATTGAATATTGGTTAATATTTTACACAAAGGAATCAAACATATATCATCACATCAATTTTATTGGTTTTTCTCAAATAACTCATTACATAAATATCATATTGAGCAAATAAAGCACCAGTTTTAATATTTGTGCACTTCAATAGTGAGTGTGTCTATTGAATATTTTGACTTTGTCCCGAAATTATTGCATATACGGTTTTTGTCCCTCATTTAAAATTTGTTCCGTGTGGATTACATTATATATGTAATTCTTTTCGACAACGCTCTGAAAAACTTTTTAAAAGATGTGAATGATTCTCGCACCCTTTTTTACAAAACCACTGTCTATAGAACGTATTGCTCGTTTTTGTTTAGTTTAGAAATGCGATAAATTTTACATAAAAATCTTTAAAATACTATGTTAATCGTTATTTATTCTATATACTTTATTTATATACACCATGCTTGCTCCTAAAGTAGAGCACATGAATCCACACAGTATGAAGAAAAACACTTTGAAAGTGGAGTATACGTCTCTCCGCAAAGACGTCTTGACAGATTATTTTTCACAAGAATCGTTTGTCAGACAATTGCTCAACCTAATGGGCATCCGGTCCTGCATTTTCAGATTTTAGAAATCCAACTAGATGGGAATCAAACCCTTATTCCCTGGATTCTTAGGCGCGCACGCTACAAAATACACTAACCGGGGAGACATTTATTGTATATAATAAAACCAAATTGCAGATATCGAGGTCCACCATGTTTGGAAGGTGCCTGCTCTGGGCACGGAATATGCATTCCAACACTGGCTGAATTCCGTTGCCGATGTGATGAAGGATTTGCAGGAGACAACTGCCAATCAATTGAGATAGAAAAAGAAAATGAAATTCTGGGCAGAACTTTCCAATACACCGTGAAAGTCAAAGGAAAGGAACGGTATTTATTCTACACAGATTAAAAAACTCTTTTTTAATTAATTTTATCTTATTCACATTATTAAATTATTATTTCTTCACTTTTAAATTAGTTAAGAACTTAAATTCAGGATTGAAAAAATGAACTATTGGACATTTTATTATTTTTATGCATTAATTGCGAATATAAAACGAAGTAATTAAAATATAAATTATTTTCTGAACTTTATCAAATAGTAATGAGACTAAGATTACATATTTAAACATATAATGACGTAAGATGCAAATGATTTTTTTATTTTGTAAAATAGTTTAAATTTCACATATAATATTCGTACATGTTTCAGGATAAAAACTTCTTCATCTTCTGACAATCTGGCAACTAATAAGCACCCCGACGAAGCTATATATGAAGAAGTGAGCTGATAAATTTATCAGCTCACCTACTCACTTCCAGAAAATAAAACACAAAAAATACATATTTATTACGAGCATATCTAACACCATGAACATATCGTTTAATTCAAAAGTAATATAAGTTTAGGATCGCTCAGATTTTGTTTAGTTTCTATATACTTTAGACACCGTTAAATCAGTTGGAAAAACAATAATCTACAAATTAGTATTGGATGATTTGTTATTTAAAATTTATATACATATAATAAAAATGGAGCTTAACGATGAGGATGATAATATATTATATTAGATTTCAGATATAACGGTATCAATATAAATACTTTTTTATTTAATAAAATAACAACATTTTCTTAAAGTAAAGAAATACTCATATTTACAATTAATAGTGGTTTTGAGTAAGTTATTTTGTGTTTTTTTAATAATTCATTCTAAAAGTTACTGTCATATTAACGTGTGAGTGACTTTTATAATATTTTTTAGTTATAACAAACACTCAGTATTTTTTTATATTTCCGTAAGAGATGTTACATAAATGCAAAAAATATGCCAGTGAGCTTGGCATAATAAACGTTTTTTATTGTAGTAATGTAAAAATAGCTTGTTTATTTTAGAAAATGTTGATAATATAATAAATAGAAAATGTGTATGTAAAAATGTTTAAAGCCCTAGAAATAATAATATTGTTTGTCTGTATACAAATAAAAATATAGAAAATTAATTATTGATATTATTTAAAAATAATAATACATGTATTTGTATGTAAAATATGATATAAGTTTAACAATATTGTCATTGCGTGTAAATAATAATACAATGTGATACAATAATATTATTATTTATGTTAAATTGGATATTTTACATTACCACACAATAATTTTGTTTTAATCGACCAATAATATTCCTCATCCATTAATCTTATTAAACACTATTAAAAAAATGGTATCACAGCCATTTGTATGTTTCACATCGAGATCTAGCTTTATTCACCATATTGAAAAAGACTATCTTTTTAAATATATTTTTATCTATGTTCATTTGATTAAATATATTCTATAAATACAATTAAGTTTGAAAGTTAATTGTTTAATCAATAATTTCAATAAAAGAAGAGTCGGAAGTTCGAACATAATCAGGTAAGTCGATGTTTTTTTAAATAAATTGTATAAATTATAAGATATCATAAAATCTATATTAAATGGCTTTATTTTAATCGCATTAAAATATTAAGTAATAATATTTTCCTACATAATAAAATGCGTTTTTAAATAATCTCCACTTCGATTATGGAATTTTTTTATGTCCTGGATGGAAATATTTGTCTAAATCTATTGTTTATCTTCTAACTGGCCGTCAATTAATCAACCTATATATTGAGCAGCATTTTTTATTTAATGATGTTTTGTGTAACTATAGGATTTCATCAATCCAGTATCGCCCGAGTCGATAAAAAGCGTCGAGTTGATATATTTAATCTGCTCGTATTGTTTAATTACACGAGAAAATAAGACCAAAAATCAAATTCTATTCTATTATTTATATAAAAACGATGATTTATTATCATTATCTTGAATATACGATAGTAAAAAGTATTAAAACTTGACAATTAAGAAATATGTGCACATGCACAAAAATATTTACCGTTTTTTAATCAGATAGAACGGCTGAATAATTAAATTTTGAGTAGAATTTTTTTACAAATAAATAATAATACACTATGAAAGATTAATGGTTATGCATTTATAGATTGCATAAAATGTACATGTACTTATAATTGGTGTAAATGTCATTGGTGCACCAATGAATCTCTTTTGTGACCTCTTCGGCAGTATATAGTTCAACCTGTCAGGATTTTGAATTGGATGTAAGTATAATATTGCCAGGTGTTTTCACCTAATAGAAAATTATAAATAATTCAATAACTATATGTTATTTAAATAGGTATAAGTAGTTATATTAAAAAATATTTGCTTAGTTAGTAATAAGTGAATTTTTAATAAAGCATTATAGTAGATTTATTATAAAAATATTTTTGCTTTGAATGTAATTTGCGTGAATCTTAAGACTATATCTTTATGATTTTCACTAGGTTTGGTTGTTTTCTTATATCTCAACTGAAAATTTTTCCAACCATTTCTTGCATTTTTTTCAAGTTTTGCGCATTTTTAAAACTTAAGCATGTCACTTTCAATACCAAAGCATCGGCACTTAAAACTTAAATGAATTCATAAATCAAGATGGTAAGTCCTAGTTTTCATAATTGTGTATGATTAATAATGATCCACAATAAAAACCATAATGTCGTGCTACAGAAAAAAAATTACACGGAACAACCTCAATATTACGGAGTAATATTAGGATTCTAGTGAGGAAGTGTCCATTATAGCCGAAAATCCGTTGTATAAAAATGGGTTTTCTAAATGCATTTTGATACAAATATTATCGAATTTATTTATCAAAAGAAAAGTCGATGGATGTTAGAAGATTGTTAGGATGCGATCTTATTACTGATAAATGTGTGTTTGGGGTTTTTTTTTCATCTTCCTTGCTATTTTCACTTCCATTCTCTGATTACAAGACCATAACTTCATCTGTTATATCACTTTGAATCATAATGTGATACCCAGGTTCACCTTTGTCTACTTTTTTATCTATTGTAAAACATTTTCTTTGACTAATTTTTCTCCAGCACTAATCAGTATTGTTGTACAGAAATCAATAAGTTCAAAATCTATTTCTGCATTAAACAAATTCTTTCAACCATTTTCTACTGTTTGCACTTTTACTACTTTATAGATATTTTGTCCATTATATCAGAAGTCCGTTATATCGAGATTCTATTGTATACTAATACGTGACATATTGTTACAGCAATAGAATATCAAAACACTCAGAAGATGTTATTTAAAGATAACGATTAATTTAAAATATTTATATTTTATTTACAATTAAAAAAAAAAAAAAATGATTTTTTACGTTTTGTCTAACAGTTGTATTCACATATATTTTTAGTATCACCGCTTGTTAGATACCATATGCTATCCATGAATTGTAAGGTTACTGAGTACCGTATTATTTCATTGGATTATTCATAATATCTTAAACATTATATCCATAACTCAAAACACGTTTATTTCAATAAAAAAAAAAATACTAAATAATTATCATTTAACATTACGT
Source organism: Rhyacophila evoluta (assembly GCA_022683975.1). Classification (NCBI taxonomy): domain Eukaryota; kingdom Metazoa; phylum Arthropoda; class Insecta; order Trichoptera; family Rhyacophilidae; genus Rhyacophila; species Rhyacophila evoluta. The sequence goes on from JAGVSQ010005507.1 coordinate 4,837, forward strand.
GCAACACCCCTTTCAAACGTCTAGAAGAACAAAAAAGGATGGTTGGCAATATCGGTTGGGCTATGGCTTAAATTAACACCGCTCTAGGCGGACGTCATTTGACGTGACAGCTGAATGCAAATGAAAGCTTGATTAAAAAGCTCCTCTCGCTTGCCAAGGCGACAGTCCGTGAACTCCAGTAGCGTAGTACAACGAAGTCACTTGTTATTTTTTAAATATTGAAAGAACGTATACTGTATAAGACTGCGATGTATTCTTAATGAAAAACTATTTTATAAAAATATTAAAAATTTCTTCATCTGCCAAAGCGTTACAGTTGTTTACAATTGTCTTTTTTGCTAAAGATGATTATATGATGAGTTTTTATAGCAGTAACAGTCTAACATTTAAACTATTATATATACCGTAATGCATCGCTGATGGTAGCTTCTACACTTCAAGATGGAACGAGATAAAGCTTGAGCAGTTACGTATCTGATTTTGCGTAGACAATCTCGAAATTAAGTCAATCTTAAAAAAAAGTTTACGTAACTAGTCCATTGTAATTAAAAAATACATATATCAGAGCTAACTAACGAGAGTTAATGTATTACTACTCAAGCATACCAAAACCGATGATAAATATTATCAAGAAACTTCTCGCTTAAAGATTATCAAGAAATTCGTAAATAATAAATACCTATAATATAACGGTTAAATGTAGAAAACTTTAAATCATATTCAACTTAGTAGGTGTGTTACACGAAATTTTGATGTTTATGAAGTCACTAAGCATTATTCTAATCTAAAAATATCTTTTACTATCTTCTTTTACTACCAAATATATATATATATTTATATTAAATTATATGCAAGCTTTATAACACGTATTTAAGTTTTTAAATTTACTTTAATACGTGAAAGAGCATTACTGTTATATATACACATTTGTAATATTATTAATATGTAATATTACAAGTCTATCGTATGTATACTTCCATAAATGTATACACTGAAAAACATATTTAATGATGCGCTACTGAAATTTATAAATAGTATTGTGGCTTAGGACTTTTAATGCTTTCAATGAGTGATGGATGAAGCTATCAGGATGTAACATTTCATTGAAATACACAATTTGACAACATCATAATCAACACGGTCATAATACTCGCATGTAGAGCTGAACGATTATATTACACAGCGTTAATGATTGTCGATGTATACCATTACATATAATACAAAATAAACATTTGATAGGTAGAGTAAAAAATTATTATAATAGATTAAACATATTTTACCTCGACACTTTGATAATAACTAATCATGTCTAATAAAAAATACCACCACTGTTTTAAATTCAAATATTTAATTTATTAAATAAAACATATCTTTTGAATTGATCATAATAAGCTCATATAATATATAATGATTTCGTAGAAATTATTAATTTAAGCAAAATAAATATTGAATAAAAAATAAATACATTATTTTTCTGATATGAAAATTTTGTGGCGGATATAACAGCCATATATAATAAATTACATGACGGTATTAAACATATTAAATCTTAAGCTATATCAAATATAAAATATTTTAATAAAATGAAAAATATTTTCCATCTAATTAACAAAAATAATTCTATCGAATTCCAAATTCCAAACAATAAAAATAACTACATGATCGAAGCATTTATTTACCCAATACGAAAAGGTAAAATAACAAAAATTATAACATTTTAATACATTGAGAAGTAACTGAAGATGCGATAAATCAGTGTTCCGCAACCGTCGCGCATTTCCTCAAAAGAAGAAAAAAAATCAAAGGATAAAATATTTTTACTTGCCTCTATTTGTAAAATGGCAATTTGTAGGCCTTAAAAATAGTGACATCTTCACAGGTGCTATGTTTTTCACATTTTTTGGATAACAAAAATAAATCTTTCGAAAAATAGAAAAAAAAATGAATACCTACAACTGGTATGAATCATGATTTCGTATTAAAAATGTAATTCCTTAACAATAAGACCATGTTTTGATGTATGTAATTCGAAAAGAATAACCTCTTATCGTTATAGCAACACTAGTAATAATTGTAAGATAGTAATTATTGACGCCCGTAATGCTATGGATGATAAAAAGTATCAAAGCACTACAAGTCTATCTCATTTAGCAAGAATAAAAATAATTATGTTATATTTAGTATTCTTATTACAAGTAACAATTAAGATAGATTTTACTAAAAACAAATAACTAGTGCTTATATTATAAAATCTCTTAAAAGAACGAGAAGATCACATTGTTTCTATATTAAGAGAGTGGCAGAATAGTAACTCTTACGAGTATACATATACGAGTACACATGGAGATTTGCTGAAAATCCAAAATGTCGAGCACGTCCCAAGGATTAATCTTATATTGCTCATGGAAAACGGCATCTTCCTGTTCACTATTAGCTCAAAACTAGGGATGCCATTAAGTTTTATTCCGTATTATAAACCTAGTACAATTTTATTTATTTTCTATAGTGAGTGTTTTTAACAATGTCAACTTTATAGAAATGTAAATTATGAATTAAAAAAAGATATGCCCTTTTTAAAATTAGTTTGGTGGTCGAATAGCTTAGGAATAGAAATTCCATGCTTAAATTTCATGTCTGCTTATGGATATTTTAATGCTAAAAGATGCAGAGTCAGATGTTTAATAGATTGAAAGAATGGGTGATAAATAATTCTTGAGAACATAGACTTTTACGATGAGCCTTAGCATTTCTGAGAACTGTGTACTTACATATTATGATGCATTAAAATATATATTCGCGAAAATATCACATTAATACTAATAGTATTTTTTTACCATGTCCACTCTGTAAGTAAAGTATATGTATCTACACATTGCAAAGATGTCCGCTTCGAAGGTGAAATTGCAATTGCCACCCAGTTTTGTGTTTTTTTTTTTAATTTAATTTTTTTTAATGATGTGACTAATCGAACCAGCGTTCTCCGGATACGAGGCGTGCACACTAGACTTTTCTGGTTAATGCCGCTTAGAAGTAATATAGTGCTTAGTTGGTGATAAAATTATTATGATGATAATAATAAATGAATAGTGGTTTTTGGTTAGAAAAATAATTTTTAAGAATTAAATTAGCTAAAAAAAATCCAATATCTTAACGTTTGTGTATTTAAATAATTACCACCATGGACCCATTAAATCAATATATTACTTTTATATCATTTATTAATAAGTTTTATTCTATTTGTTGATAGTGTCATTTTTTGATATTTCTTTTTTCATACCTATTGTCAGTCGTTTGAACTTTTATGACATATTAGTTAAGCTAAAATACGTTTGATTTTAGGTTCAGTTTAGCGAGGTAATAAGTTTACCTTTTAAAAGCTGGTAATGTTTGAAGAAGTACACATAAAATATAACTATAGAATAGTAGTATCACTTTTTTTATCATTAGCAATAATCTACAATTATTTTTTTCTATCGTGCTTAAATAAAAAATGAAAAGGGTAACAATTCTTTTGTAAAACCGACAAAAAAGATGTGCAAATTTTTTATCAAAATAAAAATGTATTACTTCAATCAATAATTCATTTCCATAAAGTTTAGAACACATCGCAATAAGGCAGGCAGTACGTCAAATAAAGAATTTTGATATACACGCTTTCAACACATTTTTTGAATGAAACAGGCCCATCAAATTGATTTTGATTCGCATGGCATGTAAATTTTCGTTTGCTTGCATTCATTTGAGCTTGTCATATTAATTCTCATACTGCGACAGTGTGTCAAATGAAATAGGATTTTATTACACGAAATTAAAATAACTCTCTACTCAGAAGCCAAGAGAAATGAAAATTCCTTTAAATTAATTTCATTTATAAATACTATAAATATAGCCTATAGACGATTCAAAATATCAGGCATATCATTTAAATAAAATAATTGTAATTTATTATTTTGGTATGAATTGGAAACTAGGACTCTTTTAATTATTTATATAAGATAGTGAAATAGCTTTTGTTGTGTACGAATATACCTATCATTCTTAATTCTGTTTTTTTTTGATTTATTGTGGCTATATTCAACCTATAGGTATACAAATATTAGAGGTATGTAAGTTGTATTATTCATAAATAGTGGTTGCTATTGAACAACAGAGATATTAAATATATAATATCTCTTGTATCAGATACAAGAAGATTTTTATTATTACAGTATTATCTGTGTAGCAAACTATCTTGGAAAAAAAGTTCATTTTAAGCCGGGCTTAAAACGAGCATTTTCTTTCAATTGCAATCTAATAACAGCAGAATATGTAAGAATTTTGTTTTAACATTTAGTCGTGTTCAATATGTCACACCAATTGAATAAACACAACGCAGTATATATTGCGTGTGTGGTATGATAAATACCTGCCCTTGACAAAGCGAAAAAGCCGCGTCAACAATAATGTGCACCGAAAAAGGCGCATATAACTGGAATGCAAATGATAAAATGATGAAACGATGTAAGTGCGTTTTAAGACAAAAACACAAAAATGTAGGCATTGTATTGATTATTTCACAAAAGTAATAGAAACTTTTTAAAATTTATTAAAATACACCTTCTTGAAATATGTTCTTAAAAATGCACGTCGCGCCATTTAATCTTGTTCGTATCGGCTTGGTGTGCATTTATGCTGGAACAATTTTTTCATCGGGTTAATTTTACGGTGCCTTTCTTCAATTATGTGCTTCTTTATTTAACTATTTGACTGCCAAGCAACGATATATCGTTGTTTTGTGAAAACAGCGGGCAACACCGACGACGATCATTTTACAATCATTAAAATGCACAATAAATAAGAAAGGTACCATTTGATATGTTGAAAATAATACATAATATTTATCAGAAACAATCATAAATGAATGTACATCTTGCTCCGTTTCTAAGATTTTGATCACAATCGTAGTAATCGAAAGGTTACATAATATGATTACCCATATGCTCCATTTAATATTAGAAACCGTGATATGGTAGATACTAATGACTTTTAGTAATTTTTATATCTTTAAAGCTCAAGGTAAGTTTATGTTATATAGTAATAAAATATAAAGTGGCAACCATGTTCCGCATATACTTTCCGGTGAGCGGAACTGGCTCTAGTATTGCGCCACAGTGGCTTCAATTTAAGCAGAGTTGCACTTTGTGAGAGGAGACTGCCGACTGCACGTAAATATACAAAATAAAGATGCATTTTTTTTTAAGGCACGCTGATGTCAATTGAGTCTCCTTTTTGATTTTTTTATTTGGGAAAAGGGTTATATGTATAGTTGAAAAATCAATATATTTATATACATGTTATTCTTTAAGGCTCAGTAGCCTTATTTTTTTCATTATCTGCCAACCTTCCAGATCGATTATTTTGACGAATACTATAGCGTAATAAATGTCTTCTTCCAATGTACCAGGGGTATCTCAACGGATTCTCATAAACTTAGCGTACGCTGGAGCGTATGCAATTCTACGTTTTAGATCTTAACTGAACTCATAATGAATGTTTTATTTGATTTGCATATATTTGTGATAACAGTATATTAAATCTGAAAAAAAAATTCTAGTTGCATAATATTTTCAATATTATATTATTTTCACTAAAATTAATATCTACTAGTTTTGCAGTGTATTGAAAAGGGCTCAAAAATTTGTAGTTTTTGGGATATGTTTTGCCATTTTAATTTTCATTTTATATCCCACTTTATTTACAAAATGTTGTGTTTCTCCGTTATATTAAATATTTCAATCAACTACTATCGTATGTTCATTAAATATACTGTATTATTTGCACGACGGCTGATTTTGTGAAGGGCGATTTTATTTTTCCCCTTAAAAGTTCTACACATAATTGCTTATGACTATCGTTTTTGAGGCCGTGAAAATAAGTTATCTTTAATATTTCAAATGGTAACACGTGTACATATAAATAAATTTATTATGGAAACTAAAAAAAATTACTAGAATAAATAAAAATTGCAAACATTCTGCATCGGTGACTATATGACGTGTAGCCTTTTAGGTATACCATAGTCAGAAATATAGTTTCACCAAAACTCTGACTCACTAGAATATAGTATATAAAGCACGTAAGTGAAAAAGTTATTAAAAAGTTTTTTCATATTGAATTATGATATATTTAATTAAAATTTGACAGTTGCAACGGAATTAGCATTTTGAAATACTGACATGACAGATATATCGCGCTTTTCTTTGTACACATGGTAACATATTTTTGTGAAGAACATAAATAATTAATTATTCAAGGCTTTCTAAGTGATTTTAGTACATCATACAGAGAAAAGAACAGCATTAATAATTATTAGATGTTATTCTGTAAGTCAGTGTTTTTCAACCTTTTGGGTCCTCTCTTTTGGACTTAAAAGAACTACTCTAAGAACGTGCACGTGTAGAAAATCATCCCGGAGTGGGGGGTAATCCTCACATCCAGATTAATTGTATGTAACAATGGGTGACTTATAATATAATGTAAGACCACTCATATTATTTATAAAAAAATCTATCGGAAGCCAATAATCACTTAAGGCATATTTCATAAGTATGCAATTGCAGTGGAAGACTTTTAATTTATTACCTGATGAATCATAATATTCATATTGAAATTTGTGTTACTAAAAGTTTAGAGGTTCTGGAAGTTATACTTTTTACGTTTTTTTGTGTGAAAATTTTGTTCACACAAATCACTCAATGGATAGTATTATAATTAAAGTAATCAATATCTACAAAATATCATTATATGATTTTGTTTGGCATTTTTTTTCAATACATTCATTTTTATACATGAATGTATAAATAACAGTAATGCAGCATCGTATGTAAAAGGGTTGAATCGTCAACATTCTCTATGGGGAATAATTAAAAATATTTTGTGTAAATATATTTATAATCATCATATCGTTTTAATTGGATATTATTTGGTGTTCAGTTGCATTCTTGACTATCATATAATATTAGTAAATCCAATGTGTAATCTAAGAATTCTGATACTATATTTCACTCTGGCACTGTATTTAAAACCCATCTACAAAGTTTATATTTGCAATGAGACCATTCGTTCATAATATGGACTCCATTTCCTGGGCGCATTAGTGTTTTGTGATAGGTCCCACCCAATCATGTGTGCTTCCAGTAGCGTGAGATTCAAACGTTACGTTCAAATGTCCAATATTATCTGGATTTCCGGAAAATAAGCATTTGATATGAGCTTTATGACACATGAATCAAAAGTGATTTAAATATGACGATTTGAGACTAGATAGTAATATCGTGCGACTGGAAATATTTTCCACATCAATGTTTTGAAATGTTTCTGAATGAGCAATCAATAATCGCATACATATCATTTAAAATACGTATGTATTTCATTGATTTGGGAGACTCTTGAGTATATTTATATAATGTAATATAATATTAAAAAGAGTGAGGCATAAAAAAGTACATGGACCAATCCTGAATTATATCCAAAGTTATTCTGGTAAAATTATCAACTGACTAATAAATGATGGTTTTATAAAACATATAGAATTTATCCGATTGTTTAATTATGTTCAGTGGATGCGCATTTTATTAGTAGAGATTAGAACTTTCCTCGTTATGAATTCAATGTTTTACCAGCGTGCTTAAAACTATTTTTATAATTATCTCGACATAGTTCATTTTAAAATATATAACAATAAATTCAAAGATGTAAATTATGGTTCGATGTCTTTTTTTAAAAGCAACTTTATTTTATTTGAATATCTGTTGGAAAATATAATATGTATTTCAAATCTAAAATGGTATTTTCATTGGTTATTAATTACAAAATACCTTTGTTATTAAATTTACCGGATAAAAACGTGAAAAAATGTCATTAAAATGTGGGTCATTTCAACTTTATTTCTTTGTTAGGCCGCTAGCCACTGAGAGCATGCGATAGTAAGTTTATGTCAAGGAATCTAAATCAAGTTCATAGCAGTTGAGTCACATCCTATCTATTCATCCAAAAATCAACTGAATTGATCAATAAATTTTGATGATAATATTTTAATAAGTTGCCACATTAATTACGCGGAGATAGTGCGAGCTGCACAAATATTTAAAAAAAATACCGATACAGAATTAGACATATGACAAGTTTAAAAAAAGATTCACAATCAACCCCTGTGAAATGAGTTGAGATAAAGTTTCCCGCTTACCACATGTAATATATTTTGGAAGAGCATATTTTTAAACATAAAAAGAAGCAGGACTTTGGTTTACGAATATAATTCGTTCCGGAAACGTATTCGTAATCCAAAACACTCGTACATCAAACCAAATTTTCCCTCAAAAAAACATGAGATCTGAGACAATTCGGTCCGTAACCTAAAAATATTTCTCCAAAATATAACCACTTATTTTTGTTGGTGTATTTTTTCACTCCAAAACCAAAAGATTTTGTTGATCTTCTCAACATTGATACACGAATGAATGATTATGACCGAATATTGATTTTTTTCTGCTCTAATTTAGGTCGTTTTGGCATCTTCCAACAATCTTTTATATTAGCTTCATTTGTTCCAAAGGAGCTCAATTTATAAGGGTTCTCTCGTCAATTAATGTGTACTATATTGTTTTCATATTCGTTTTGCAAAATACTCGTTAACCTATGTAAGTTATTCATTTCCAAGGTTTTTTGTATTTTTATGATTTTTAAATTAACGCAAGTCAAGTTTGACTTATACTGTTAACAGGATATGGGTATAGTTGTGAATGGCGTATACCCGTAGCTGTTGTCGACATGCGTTTGATCTATATTAAAGTGTATTAGTGGCATTGGCATGGAAATTTGACGAATCGTATTAAATTATTAAAAAGGCATTACTTTCTCAAGCAAAAAAAACAGCGAAACGTGATTTTATTCTAGCAAAAGATATTTTTTATGTCATTATAAAAAATATGTAATTTTAAATAATCCAATTCTAAAGCAAATAAATCGATAAATCGCTCTACTTCCAAATAATGAAATTTACGTATTTATAAGCATACTGTAAATTTTAATTTACTTAATAAATCATGAGTCATAAAAATAATCATAGATCAAGCGTAAGGTCAACAAAGTTCATACAAAGTTCATACACTGAAATTTCGGCGAGGAAACATAGTTTGTCGATGAGATTGGAAAGCCCTTGTCAAAAAGTTTTTCAGGTTTTGATACTCGATTTTCTTTTAGTAAAATGATTTATTAAGATCATTTTTA
>JAGVSQ010005508.1:0-17632 GCA_022683975.1 Rhyacophila evoluta
GGTCGCTAACAGTGATCTCACATATGGAAGTTTACCAGTTTTAAATAATTCATACATATATTATTTGTAAAAACGAAATAATGCCGAATTCATTTTAACCGCTGTCAATTGTCAACCAACAACACGTTACAACAACTTGCTCACTTGTTCACTCACCTAATTATAGCTATTTTGCATCTTTGTTACTATCGCTCTGCTATCGTAGCGCCGGTCTGACGGGACCAAACTCAATCGACTAGGTGATTCTTTGCATTTTTTTGTCCTTAAGAGATAGACCGGTCTTGTTGATAGATTTTATGTCATAATAAAAGATAACAACTTACAATAATAATATAACGGTATAAACGGTGAGGTATGAAATCAATTTCGCATATACCCCATTGTCAGATCGTCGATCTATGCTTGGTAATATAGTATACTGTTTTATTACGGTTAATAAACTATTAGTAGCTCATAATTAATTGATAGCTCACGTAAAAGTTAATACTTCCGTGACACAGTGAACCAGAGGTGTGGACATATTTTGCTTCAATTTCGATAACGATCACGTCGTTTAGCACGTAATATTTGTATGATTGTTCGACTGTTTGAAAAATCTTCGTTAATTTGATATTTAATTTGAACCTTTGTTATTTTTCGGACATTACTGATTTAATCGACGACCTGTCTAGTCATATTTGTTGATGGGATTTTTTTCAATACTGCAACAATGAGCAGTCGGATAATTATTTTTATTGTCCGCCGTGTGCACATTTCAAAATATTTTCTCGTTTGTCATTTCATAATACGATGTCAGCATATAAAATACAATGGATTTATCTCCACCAAGGATTTATTATAATAGTAAATTTAACACTTGTAATTTTTTGAGTTGATAATTATTTTCACAAATCTATTGTTGTTTTTCATATATTTTTATGCCACCGCTCACAAAGATATATAAAATATTTTAAGCTGTAAATTTTTATATCAACTTACAAGTGAATTTTCGGCGATATTTTACGCTTTAGCTAATGTTTTTATCGAAATTTATTTGCGTTCAGGTTGTAATAAAATAATATAACAAAGCATTTTATGAAGGCATTGTGTTTCACAAGGTAATAAATAGCTAATTTGACGGAACTTTGAACGGAATGTTTTATTGAGCCGGGTGTGTCGAAACTAATACGCGGCTATTTACGATAATCGATAGAAATTTAATAATCAATTAACGATTCAAACATGATACAATATTATTTTAATTTCTCCCTCAGACAAGACAATAAATAGTTGTGAACCTGCTTAAAAATACATTCAAAATCAGTATGATAGGCCTAAGGATATTTCATACACGGTAAGAACTGGCAAAATAATAGTGTGTTTATATTCAAACGTCCCGAAAGTTGTTGTCTCGGTAAGTAGTTTTTCTTAAAAGCTCTCGTGAAAACTTCGCTGTGCTAAAGGAACGAACGACAATTTTATGCCTGAAACTATTTATTTAACCCGCTGCTAATTTTAAAAATATCATGTTTCTTATATAGGCAAGATTGTTGTAATTTCTTGATATGAGAAATTGATGCTCATCAATTACTTACAGTTTCTTTGTTCTTCTGAAAATATATCATAGTTCAACGGTTCAAATTATTTAGTCAAAAATACCAGTCATACAAGTTATATTTTCACGCCGAAGCCAGAATCAAACGAATATAATAAAATACATTTATTGAAAAGTAAAATTTTGAATGAACAATTTTTTTGTTAATTCATTGAAAATATTTTTAATATTTTACGGCAGATACTTTTTACGTAATATATTTTAGTGACCTCTTCATTGTTGAAACCGTAAATGTCGCGATGAAGTCCCAGTCTTAACTTTATCCATAATATTAAGTACTCATCTATTTTAACCATCTCGTCGGATCCATGATTGTACTCGTTTAAAAATTTAAAGCCTTGAATCCTCAGCGTATTGTAGCGGCAGCACAATACAGCGTCGTAAATATTACCTGTAAAAATAAAAAGTGGAGCGGACATTTGCATTTTTCATTACATCCGAATGTCACCAAAGCTCTAAAGTCGTAAAATTGTTTTACATTTCACGTAAATGGGTAAAGGTCAAAGCATTTTTTTTGCTTTGTTTTGTTTCCTTTGTCGTGTATCACGACCGCATTGTCTCGGTTAAATATTGCGTTTCCATTAGCATACAGGCCAGGGGCTTGCCTGCATAGTTTTTTCTATAACCACCGATAGGAGTAAAATAGTACAAAACTTTTTGTGCATTTAGCTTTCTTTACACCCAACCAAACACATTTTTCAATGAAGGCAATATAAATAAAAAATCGGCTTTTTTAATAATCGATACTAGTTTTTATCAAGTAAATATTACCTATAATGTCGCCGGTATCTATAATAATCAATGTCAAATCGTTTTGTCTTTATAATGTGTCATCTAAAATCGGATCTAGTTGTAAGTCTAGTAATCGTTGTTACTATTATTATTTGTAAAACTATAATATGATTCGTCGGATTTGTTTTACGTATTAATTCTGGTTTCCACATATTTCATGTACTAGCTATGACTGAAACTATGTTATGTTCTAGATACCAAAGGTATTTGTCATTTGCCAGTGGACAATCTCTGTAGTCTTATTCAGCAGGATGTTCAATAATACCACTTTAATTGTTTCAAAATATGTATAACTAACAGCATATTTCATTTGATATAATTTTGACTTGGGAGACTTTTTTCTTTTTTATTACTTCCTAATTTAATATCTCAGTTGTACACCACTGTTATTTAGTACAAAATAATTATTGTTCGATTTTTGAAACTGATAAAAATTCATTTTGTCGATCGGAAACTGGTTTCGATTGTAATTATTTAGTACGTGGATGTCGATACTCACGTCTAAAATTCACTAACATAAAGTATTAAGCCCATCATAGATTCCTTCGGGAATGCTACAATAATGTTACCTGCCTGATCCACCATATAAATGTAATCGTTATTTTAGAAAATCTACTTATGTATGTCATCTGTTATATTATTAATCATGGTAGAAGTGATAAACTGAAAACAAATTTTTGATGGAAATATTTATGGTAAATAAATAAATAAAGATATCTACTGTTTATAAATACTCGTATGTTATAATATGTTGTACGACGCGCTGTTCGAAAAGTCGGATATGTTAACTTCAATAAAAAATAAAATTCAGTCACTGTTTGCTAATGTTCAAAATGCTTTTTGTCCCCGTGTAAATAATTTACGTTCATCTATCCACTCGCTTTCAAAACAACTCTAAGCAAAGAATTAGGAGCAGAAACATGATCAAACCAATTTAATTAATATATTCGTCACCATCCACAGAATTTCACGACGATAAATATGAACCCGTTGAAATTTTAAATTTTCTGATGCATATAATAATTGCCCTTAGCGAAGAACGTGTCGATGGGCGGCTGTCAGTTCTGAGTTTCTTCTTGCATAGCATTTTCTAATAAAACCGAATTCTTCGACGTAGATTATTTGTAGTTTTGGACAGAATTCAAATCAACTCTCGCTACGTCCCCGTCCGTTTGATTTCCTGATGAGATTTTTTTTTATTTTCCACAATGAAATGACAAAAGAGATCATCTACCTGTGGCGTATATTTTTACATACGTACAGTATGATGTCATTTGGGAAACGATTACACATGTAACAAGTACATACGAATACACTGCTGGTCTGAATTGTTTGCATCAAAAGGCGGAACGGAAATTGAATTTATGGCCACGGTGTTGAACCAGAGGTAGGCAACGTATGCCCGTATATATTTAATGTATTATACGTAGTTTTTGGTAAATGTTTACCTGTCTGCCTTATTACTATAAACTTACCGAACTTGAATTTCACATTTTTATAAATGGCATTGAAGTTATGCCGCCCACGAATCATTATTATCATAATATGATTGACACATTTTTATGTATTTACTCTCGTAGGTCTACCATTTTTTTAATACAGCGAGAAATGCATTTGTTTTAAAAGCATCAACAGAAATATACAATCGGCCAATATAATAAATATTAAATCAATATAAAATCTTGAACAAGATTAGTTTCATTAAAACAAAAGCGACATTTTGTTCTTCCTACGATATATCCACAGTGTCTTGAAATAATACATCTATAAAAATAGATTTTTTAGATTATAATCTTACAAAACAGTAGTATCTTAAAACATTGAAGTAAAATATATTTTCATTCCTTTTTGAATTTCCACACCCAAGATATAATCGATTCCATATATGTGCGCGCCTCTTAATTTTTCTTTTTTATCAAATTATATATTAAATTTAGAAGGATTTGTAGAAATAAGAGGATATTTACGGATGAACTTATTAATGTAATATCATCACACACAACCTGATGCGTGCACTACTGGTTCTCGACCCATTTTATCGTGGCATCTTCTATAATATTGAACTGACGGCACAATGAGAGTTTTTTTAAATAATCTGACACGCTTGGATATGTAAGCACTATATAAGTATTTTATATAAAAATTATGCACGGTTCTTAATCTGAATACATCTTCGATTTTGCCAATCCTTATTTCGTTCTATGCGCGGTATTTTCAACAAAACAGTCGTGATGTGATTATTATTCATTTGCATCTATTAAATCTGTAAACTCATAAAAAATATTATCTCGTATTTTTTTTAAACAATATTCTCTGTCATGAAGTTTTTCTGTTGTAAACTACGGTAGAATTTTAAATAGGCTGTAGAAAAGTTAGTTGATCGTGCTTATAAATTTTAGACACTTCTTTATTGAAATCGATTGACTTGTACGCCACTTTATATTGTATCATTATATGTACATGTTAGTCTCCAATCAAACTGTTCTTTATTCAAAAAATATTTTGACGTTGTTTTTTTTCCTACTCTTAGTCAATTAAGTATTTTGTGTTTGTGTATTTGAATAATAAATTTGAATGATTTCAAAATCGGAATTTAATTCAATCTATGCGTTGTTTTATATTACGAACTACAATATTGTTTGTAATGTTTTTGTCTCAATCTGTCATACGAATTGACAGATCGACATTTTTTCTCTTGGGCACAGAAATGACCTTAACGGAGCCAAAACCTTGACGCCAATAATAATATAATCAAATCGATACGTCGTACAGGTGGTCTCATGTGATTTGTATGCTATTCAAATTTTTTGTTACACCTGAGTGCACAATCTTAATGAGCGGCGTTTCCGAAGGTTATGCAAATATTTACAATATCGCTTGCTAGTGAAGAACATCGTACGACTCTTACCGGAACATTGCATAATATATTTTATAACCCCGCTAACAGATTCTTAACAGATTCAAATAATTCCCACGATTATGACGGCGTTCTGAATTCATTGAGAAATGACGAAAAAGCTTCATCTGAGTGATTCATTATTGGTGTTAGAAATCTTTGTTTATATTCCATTCAACATTTTTTTTGTAGGAATATTGTGAAGTCAATACGTATCAAATCTTGCTACTAAAACTATATATTTATATATATATTATTTTATATGTGTATGAGGTTACCATTACAGTAATATTTCGTTTTCAATATAAATTTCTTTGCTTAGAATTATTAATTACACTTGGGCCTCGTATAACACGGTTTTATACAACACGGATGTATATTTTTATTCGATATTTTTTTTTGGAACGCAATCCCTAATTTTGTATGAACTTCAAACCTTGTATAACACGGATTTCTATTACACGACGTTTTTATGGAACCATTTAACCGTGTTACACGAGGCCCGAGTGTATTTTCGTAATCACTTATAAATTATATCAAGTGTATTAATATTTTGCTTTATCATTTCGAAGTAGTTGAACATTGATGTTCAGGTACATCTTTCCTTAAGCTCGAATAGTCTCCACATTGATAAGGATTGCCTTAGCACGAAAAATTCTGCAAAAAATAACGTGCACAAAATATCACACGCCGCCCTTGTCCTCCTTGAAACAGTGAAATGATGAAAATCCTTAAAATTAGCATTACTAATAGTGGATGCAGAGATTTTAATACACATTAAAAAACAGTAATCTTGTATTGTAACTTGCAAACGGATCAAGGATTCGGATTATTGTAATTACGTTACGATGGATACAGTTTGATTAACTGTGTTGTTTTAAGCTATGATACTGTATGTGTAAATTTACGGGACAAGCTGAATTAATCATCGATGTGATATATATATTTAGTGTTAATTCTGTGAATAAGTGATATCCATCCAACATTTGCCTCGTTTTAATTCATATTGAATTATTATATTAACAGAATAAGTTGTTTTGCCAGTTACTATTTCATTTTTGACACATTTATAGTTTCGACCCAGATGGCTATCGACACTATTAATTAACATATGTGTATAATTGTAATTTAATATAACAATTAAACAGTATACAAATGAAATTTCACGTAGTAAATGTTAAATCAACTTTCATCATTCAATCATTGGTAGTAAATCATAGGTTAGGTAATGTCGGATCCATACTGAGTGTTACGTGATGTTGTTGTGCTTTTAAATCACCTGTTCAAATGATAATAAAGTTATTTCATTACACCGCCTGCCTAATTAATTTATCATTGTAAAAAACATAGCTTTAAACGATTCTCCGTAGGATATTGCTCTCTTGTTGCAGACACAAAACGATAAAAAGATAAGGCGTTATTTGAAATAATTATTTATTAATTTGCCTTTTATTGTAAACGTCCTGTTGCCAATTATTTAATATCATTTATCACCTGCCCGTGCAGTACACTTTGTAAACGACATGCAAGTCATGCGTGCCACATATGACATTATTACACACAGGCAATATAACTATAATTATTTTTCATTGAATTTATATAGATCAATTTATTGGGAGACATAAAAAAAGATCGCCATATTCGGTCTGCGACGTCGTAAATAAAAGTCTGACTGGCTGAAAATATAATTTATTATACGCACATTTGTAGGCTTGAATAATTCAATAAATTTAACCTATAACTGGACCGGTTGACCTTACAGTAGAATTTATAATATAAGCAGTAAAACGAGTCAATGATTTTTTTAGGGAAGTATAATGTAGACAAAGAAATCGAATGCTTATCCTTCAATACTTTAAATTGTTTAAACATAACTCAAATTATAAATATTTTAAATTTGTTAACAATAACTTGTCAAGGTTTTATATCACTAATTTATTTTATTGTCAACACTATTTGGTAAAAGTATTACATATACTGTCGTTAATAAATTACTTAAATTATATCAATGATTTTTCATATGCTTGCTTGAATAAATTATTATAAACTATACTATAAAATGAAAACTAATAAAATATTATGATTGTAAGATGACCGTAATAGTAAATATGCATATTAAGCATTTGATTTTCTGCGGCTATCAAATAATTATCTCGTTAATGGGAAATGTTAAGTAAAGCCTCGAATAAAAAAGCTTTTAGGAAAACTAAAAAGATCTAATCAAAGTTTACGACTTATCGGTAAATTCGAATACCACTTATACGAAATAGAAGTTAACGGTTAATTGATATTGCCTTAGTTGATTTAAATAAAATTAAGTCGCCTCCTTAAAAGTCATCCAATTAGTTAAGTAATCCTAAAGTGTCCGATACACATGTGACAGTGACTTCATTCACCTACGTAAGATGCAGAAGAACACATGTAAATGAGGGACATGAATTTGAAAACAGCTTATCGCTATCGCACCCAACTAAGTAAGTATACAGTCCCTATTTTCGTGAGAAATATTATTCAAAGTGTTAAGGTTGACTCCTTTGCTAGCAAGATTTTGTACTATCACGATGAAAATTATACAACTTCTAGCATATTAGATGTATTTCATAAAAGAAGTTTCATCCAAACAATTATGTTACAAAATAATACGTTCGTATACGTAGTTTACTATTTTATGTTGAAAAATAGTACTTTTTATCAACAATGATTATATATGATAGCATACGATATGGAAACACACCATAGCAGCCAAAGAGTTTATTTTAATGCATACCACCTCTTCTTCCCCATTTACCATTTGCGCTCTGAAAGCGGAGCATAGTGTGAAGATGGCCACTCCAGAAATGAACAAATCGACTGTGGAAAGAAAAAAGATCTAAAAGATACACGCTGGAAATGCCGAATAAGTGTCTAAATTTAACGTCTCAGTTTGAAAAAAGCATGGCCTTTGAAGTTAGTGACCAGAAAAAGGGCCTTCCACCTAATCAATTTCATTGATTTTCCTAATTATCTTATAAATTAATATTATATTGAGTAAATAAAACACCAGTTTTAGTCTTCATGCATTTTAAGGTTGTGCTTTTTATAATTTTTGACTTTGGCTTAAAATCGTTACATAAACGTTTTCTTTTGCCTCCTCTAAATTTTATCTCTAAATGTGTGGGTTACGTCCTTTTTCCTTTTCACAGTCAATATGTTAAGTCATTTTTGATGCGACAGATTTCTTCATGAAGAATGGCTATCAACTATTGTGTAAAGACAATTTTATGTTTTAAATAATAATTAATGGGAAAATTTTTTTGCGATTATAATTTTAAATGTTTATATATTTATAACTTCCATAACTTATGTTATAGCAGTTTGACATGCTAATCCAATTGAGAATGATCTTTTTCTTGTGTATGTGATGTTTCATATATAATGTCATTAATCTATTGTCAAAACTTTCTGAAGGCAACGTTAGTTTTTAATATGAAGAACCCCGTTCGTACAATAATTTTATTCGTCACTCACGCACATTCGCCCACTGGTCTAGGCGGGAATGGATGCGTAAAAGTAATCCACTTGAGTTTTCAATCCGCCCACAATCAGATTCACTGCGTCACTACTCCTCGTGAATGGGCTGCCCGGTAGGCGGGGGCGGGAGTCGGCCACTGCTGCAGGAAACTGCTTTTTCCGAATGCCTACGGTTTTTTTCCTCAGCCGAGCCTAACTTCCTCTTCCACTTTCCCCTGTTTATATTACTTCTCGCTTCTACATCGATGTTTTAAATCCGTGCTTATTATATTATGACTATTACGAAATTTTACATTATGGTGACGTGTGTTTGGCATGTTGTAGGAATTATTGTGTAAGCATTATCAATGACTGTTTATTCATTTCTTTTTTACTTCGTTTATTGACTCGTTTATTTTAATATAACATTATGCCCCTACAATTATTTTTAAATCGAATTAATTAGATACACGCTTTGTTTTGGGAACTCGATCTTAAATCTTACAAATAAACGTACACACATGTATATACCGCCGGATTTCCACAAACAAACTTATCTATTTCACCCATTATCAACACCTTCCAGTAGTATTCAGTTTACCAAGGCTTGTTCTCGAATGGATCTAGATGTAAGAGATATATGCGTTGAAAGATCTATTCCAAGAGAGAACAATCTACGTCTTTGAAGAGAACAAGTATTTGTAATCAAATATAAAAAAAAAATTCAAAAATTAAGTGCAAATTTCTTCCAGACGGTCTTTAGATGAACTTACTGTCGACTTTAAACATGTATAGCAATATAAATCATTAACTTTCAAACCACCCTCAATCCGTGAATCATCTTTTAATAACACCACATTAAAAATGCGGTGCGTCACAAAGAATACTTTAATAATTATAAAATAATAATAAAATTAGATTATCTCTCGCTCTCGCTTTGTGAATTACTTCAATGCATAAACCAGGCAGTGTTTTTGCAGCGGTGAATCTAACCCTTAAGACCATTCTGTGAAGTGGAGGCTTTTCCAGCATAATAAATTTATCACGTCGGCATATTCCGAACATTAATTATTTTTTTCACTACATCCCTGTTGATCCTCACTAGTGTGCTGCTATTCAAGTTCTTTACCGAGAAAGTATTATATCGTATTTTACACTCACTATAAAACTGTTTTCCGAGGTTAAATTTGCATGAAAAAATATCGCTTACTTTTCTTATACTTTTCCCTTCGCATTATAGCCAACAATATTTTTTCTTCTTTTTAATTTCTTTAAAACTACAAGATACAACTTTTTAAAGACAATATGTTTTATTTGACGCATCATTATGAATAAACACATCAATTTTTGAAGAGAAAGCGTCTACTAATTCATTTGTTTTTACGAAAATTGCATTTGACATTTTCTTTTTGTTTTACTGCTTCCGCTTTTAGTAAATATTCATCGGTGCCATCATTGAATGTAAACACGTAAAATAAGAGAAAAAATGTCCTTTTAATTACTCTTTTCTGCTCTTTCTTTTGTATTTCAAAAAAACAACAGACTCCGCTTCAAATAAAAATGCCGTATTACGAATTAATCGTATTGCTTGTATGAGGGTTTGAAACATCCCAAGAATCTTTTTTTTGGTGACGTAATCCTTCTTACTTCTCATTGATAACACATATACTGAGGTAGGTATTTTTTTACTATTTCTATCCTAATTTAAACTTTCAAAGCTTAAATTATATAACGTTTCCTAATACTTAGTTATAGATGTGACCTTTTGTATATATAATACCATTCTAATAATCTCTTCCAAATTACTCAGTCCACTAAGTGATAGTACAATGTTATCACTTCCAAACCAATTTACATGCATTATGTCGGTCATTTTTTACTTCAATATCCTTTGAAACATTCTCAGAATATTGAATCGGATGTTTTAGTATTCCGTTTCAATGCCAGAAAACGTTTATCCGCCAAAAGCTTTTAAGCTCGGTTCAAATATTGAAGCTTTTACTGAGGAAAAAATCGGTGAATAGGTACCCGTATCGCGATTTTTGCGAACAAATCGAAATTGGGTGGGCTCACACATAAGACATAAAACAAAAAATATCAAAGAGTATGCTTCAAGCATCAAGACATTGTTAACTTCAATATTGGGGATTTCATTTGATAATATCAATATAATTCCACCGAACTAATTTACGTGTTATCTTCTCTGTGATCTTATCGAGTATGATATGTATGCGCAGAGTAAAAAATAATATAGTCCTTGGTTAGAAATAATTTTGTTTTTACTCCAATCGGCGTAACCTGCACAATGCGAATCACATGTGGGATTATGTAGCATTATATACACTGCTCGGTCAAATTGATAAGTCGACAATATGCTCGTCTGATCTGATTATTATGCTCGAGCATTATGAATTATGATATTCATCTCTGCCGTATATACCTGTGCTCCTTAACATTAAATCGGTTTACCGGTCTCCTTACGTTAATTTGTTTAAAATAGTCAAAAGTTTGTTTCGACCTCGAAAATCACACTACTTACTTACTAAACATTTAAATGAACGATTAAAAACATTTTTTGTGAAACTTTTGAATAAGGCCTTGATGAATTTCATTTTTTACTGTAATGTATTTTCATGTATTGTACTGTGTTTCCAACATAGAAAACGTATGTATGTGGCCGGGAATAAAAGTTGAATATGACTGTCTCAGTTGACAAATCAAAGTTGTTAAAAGCATGTTACGTGTATGTATTGTTATTTCATCTCCATGTCGTAGTTGCTTGTATTTTATCAAAATATTCAATTAAAATAGCCATTTATTTTTAACCATATTTTTGTGACATAAATTTATCGTAAAGCGTTGCTATTTTTTATCAGCGTTTCCCCAAATCTGATGATATATTGTGTACCTACCTCTTGTGTTCCTTCCATGGCGCAAATTTAATTACTCCGAGCGTAAAACAAAAAAGTTATTTATCGTCGAATGCGTGTTTAATATCAATCTATTATCTTGAAACCTGCTTCGGCTTTTTACTCGGATGCTTATCTCCTTGTTTCACCGAATCAATGAGTTAACACTTTAGATGTAAAGCAAATGAAAGATCGCGAAAAACTCTTTTCTGGTCGGCGTGAAGTGTGCGAAGGAAGCGAAGCAAAAAACAAGAACGTGTGCTTTACGACAGTCTGAAATTTGCCAGACGCAGTTTTGATCGTGAATATTTTTTATGGCAACTCACTCGTTCCTTCGAGAGCCGGGCGTGTTAATAGTTGTCGAGCAAAAAAACTGCAAACGTTGCCAGCCATTTTTTCCATTGCGTGTCGATGTGTCGATATCTTAAGACTTAATAATTTAATATTTTTATGCGAAGCACTAAAAAAAAGTCTGAAGAGAAAGCATACATTACCTTCAGTATATTTGAAATCAATCATGTTTCAATTTATGAAGAATCACGTCATAATATGTATTCATGTTTTAGACTAACATTCAATTTGCTAACACGAAAGAATAATAATCAATAATAGTATGAATTTTTTCATCGTGTTCACACAGAATATGCAACAATTTTTCATGCTGCTAGTATTTATGACGCCTGATTATTTTCAATCCGTTATCACCTAGTCTCTCAAGACATTAATTTGTTTTAAATATTCGTACAGATACGAGATTCGAATCCGCGAACTTAGAGGGAACAAAGAACGCTTAGCATATCGGTCACCGAATCGTCAATATACACTGCCTGTAGCATCATTTATCTGCACACTAACCTCACATTTTTGCAAGCTTTTTCAAAAGATATTTATCATTTTTCGACCATTATTGAATTTACAGTTTGTATACATTATATAACACCATATTCAATTAAAATCGTCGATTTTGTTCCACAGTTTCTTTCTTACATCTTTTCCCATATGAACTGCAATATTGTAGTTTTAAATAAATTTAAAGATGTGTAAGTGATTATGTAGGAGCAGATAATTATTATGATGTGTCAATGCAAAAAAAAGTTTGGGGTCCACAATTAAAACTAAAACTAATGTGTATGATCGATCACTTCACTGTGCCATTTTACTTCGAAAGTGCCCTCTCAATTTGCGCTTTTAATTTAAATAACCTTCTCATAAATAAAACAGTCTCCCTGTGTTCAATTCCATGGCACTTGTTTTAAAAATCTACGTTGATGCTCTTCGCGAGATGACGAAACTCGTCATAGATGCATTTTAAGTTTTCTTCTTGCAGTGCCACATATAGATTGCGCATACTGTTTCGGATCTTCTGGAAACGTAAAATAAATAACACTATTTATAAAATTATAAAACATACAAAAATTACAATGGGAAATCGGTATGGAAATAAAAATAGAGCCTTAAAAAAAATCTGTTTTAGATTTTTTAGAGCTGTGTTCTTCATGGCATATATTCCTTGAATCCAACCAGGCAAGCACACATACTTATTCTTTGAAATAAAATAACAAGTGTATGTGAGTAAATAATGATGTTTTTAAATGATTAACCGCCCAACCATTATCCAAATCAATACATATGGCATGAACCATTTTTATTTGCCAATATCCGTGCTCTTGTAATAGTGATTCGTAGGAGTATGCATTTGCATCGACGGTATCAACATAGCGTTGTGGTTTTTGTGCCACTATAGTGCAACTAAAATACCTGGATACAACCATCCCAACGCAAAATAACAAAGTGGTTGGTATCTACATAAAACATTGGAGGAGAGGATTATTTTGATGTATGCATTTTGTTTCTGCAAACCACACGTGCCCTCTTGCGAAACCGCCGGCTTCGTGCTTTCATTATTATCTTTGTTGATTTTATGAAATTATTGTTCATGCTATTTTGTATTCTGTCTGGTTTTATCCTTTTGCAATATTCATTTACATACAACGTTCGGGGTAGAAATAAAGAAAAAAGTCTTTACTAATATAATATGGGATCGGTAGACTAACTTTACAATTCAAAATATTGTTATCTGTTTTAAAAGTTTATTATTCATCTAGCTGCTACCGTAATTTATCATTTAGCATCACTAGAGTTCGTTTTCCACCGAAGCTAAGATTTAAAACATAAATCACGAATTCAGATTATAGATTACCCGAAACCAGCTCTACAGCGTAAAATAATAAAGAAAAACTGGTGACGAGTTATTTAAATTTTCAACCCGTCGCTTATTTTTTATTTAATAGCTGTGGACTTTGTAATTTAATAACACAAGCTATTATTCAGTATTAAATAAATTGAATACCAAATGCCGATTGTTGCATACGTTTTGACAGAATTGCTATATGATAGCAAATATTGGCACTATGCCTAGAATAACCTGATACCAAGCGTACATAATAGGTTATATTGGTAATACCTTGATCCAGGATGAAAAGTTAAAAGAACTGACCCAACAGCTGTAGATATTACACCAGAGGTGCCATGTTGTTCGACGACGATGTTCTGTTTATTTGAGTCCATTTGATTCCGGTATCCTGGAAGGTCGCTGATATAAATATTCTGCTGAGTTATAGGATATTGACATCACATGAGAAAATACATGAAGATCGGGTAGCGCCAACTGTTATCGGAGACTCCAAGTTCACGAACTTCACTTATAAATGAGAAGAGCATTAAAATAATCATACAAAAAGTAATCTTTTATCGATTTCGAAAATTTTGAGAACACAGTTATTTTTATTTATTCTTAGGATATTATATTTACGTGCAATAGACTAGTTGATATCTTTGTTAATGCAATAAATGGCATAATTGCAACCTTGTCACCAATTGCTTTACAGTCCGTCGGATTCTGTATTTTTACGGCTTTTTTTATTATTAATAATAAAATTTTATTTAAGTTTTATAGTTTGAAACTTTACTGCTAGCATTCGCCGTATCCTTTGTCTTGGGAATTGAAAGGTTTGTGAATGTACTTTTGCAACATTTTATATATAAAATGCTATAAAGTATGTCTATTAACGACTGCGAACTACAGTATTTCATGGAAGTACATATGTATACATTCATATTATTATGTTGGCATATGCGTATAAAACATTTTTACAAATTTCAGAGGTTGTCATGCAGCAAAGAACCGTTTGAAATTTCATATCGAGTCAAAAGTTGTGTCTATGTGACAAACTATTTTTAAAAGAGCCATCTGCTATATATCAGGTGTTATATTGACATTTGCAAAAGTGCATCTCAAGTTGCATCGCGTTGCACATTTTCTGTATCCTCAGCTTGTTATATGTTTTGCCCATTAAACGATTTAATCATTTTTTTTATACGTGAGTTTTTTTATCAGTGTATATTTTAGCTTTTCGTCCATCCACTGTTTTTTTAAAACGATTGAACGATAAACGAATGATTAAAAAATATATGTAAATAGTTATGACATTAATATGAGGATGTTTTTCCAAAGTGAACTTATTTCACCGTGCCAAAATTTAAAATAGAACCTTTTGAACAAGTATTTTTTGTATAAAAGAACCGTGTAGCATGTTTTTCAGCATTTATTTTTGTTTTCGGTGTCTTAAAAAATTGATTTTTAACTACTGGTTTTCATGATATTTGTTTCTTATATATAATAAATACTTGTTCAAAATGTGCTCCATTAAATTTTTGCATAATGGGATAAGTTGTCTTTGAAAATATACCTGTCATATATTCAATAAGGGATAAATGTATAATACATTTAATATCTGTATTTTGTTCTGTTAAAGGTATTTATAAATTACTTATGTTAGTCAACGAAGGTGTCGAAGAAGTCGTATAATAAATACAATTTGTGAACTAATAATTAAAAAAACCGATGTCTTTATTGCAGTACGCACATTTAAATTATACCACGCAGAACTAACTGTAGACAAAATTAATTAATTACATGTATGTATTTATATACTCGTTTATATTTATATCTGTCACTTCTTGATAGTATAGTTTAATACAATCACGATCGCAATCTTATTCATATACTTCCTCACATTCTTGAGTTCTATATTGCAGGCAGTTGTAAACCTTGTTTGATAATAATAAAGATAACTGTCAAAAAGGCAATAAATGCTAATAGATTTATTTATAAGCCATATAAATAAAATTAGACGTAATTTTATTGCAGACTTCCCAACAACAATTTGACGGATAAACTCCAGGTGCAATAAAATATCTTTAGAACCAATAACGCAGGTTAGTGCACTTTCAAAACATGGCACTCAAATGGCGCAAGAGTTATTTGATGAATAAAGCAAAAGCTTTAAGCAGGTAATTAAGTATAATTCTTCATAACACATTTATGAGTTGGCAAGTACTCGAAAGCTTTGTCAAGCAATAGATCTCTGAAATTACATGGCAAAGGTCAAACAGATAATAACTTTGCGTAGTCTTGAAATTGTATTGCCTTTTACACATTCAGTGCGAACAATATTTTTCCTAATCTAACTTAAGAGTCTCTCGTAAACAATTCAGCTATGTTTTCAGTTTTTGTTCATCCCGTCCGAGTTACGGTTGACGTTTATGATGTTTTTCGAAATTATTTCAAACAAAATCTTGTTCTGTAGATTTGTGAAATACTTTTCCTTATGTTTCTGTTGGACGATTTTTTTCATTCTGAAAATAGCGTTTATAATCGTAGTATTCGCGCTCAACTCTTCAGGTATGATATTTTTTACTTTTAAAACTTCACTTCACTTTTCAATTTTTCAATTTCAAAAAATCGATATGGGAAATCACTTGTCGACGTCTTCTAACTGTGTATATACCCGTATACCTTCGATTGCGCAGTTGTCAGTATAAGTTGCACAAATATAATTAAAGATGCCAACAGGCGAAATCTGGTACGAAAGAACAATATATTTAGATATTTGATGTTGGATAATTTGTACCAAAATATGTCAAGTAATTATTTATGTTTAGAATAAATTAATATTAGACGGTTAATTAATGAATAGCTTATTAAAACTATAATCTTTTGCAAGCATCGTTATACGATGGCGAATATCAAATAAAATTAATCGCCATTGCCAACTGTAGGATAAAAAAACGTCGTTCCCACGTAAGTCAGCTGTCAATCTCTACTCAATGGCGTTTATAGCGACATTACAATCTAATGAAGTTAGATTTTTTCTCTTTACGACCTCAAGGTTAACCAGCGTTGATCATCCACTAGTCACAGTGGATGATCAACGCTGGTCAATCTCCAAAATGATCCGCGATCTGTACATACGATAACTACGTTTCCTAACAACGTATCTGTGGCGGCAGCGCAGCGCCACCTACCGTCTCCGCTAATAAGCCGAGTCATCTAGCATCCTCCGGCAACCCGACACTTGATCCACTGAGCTGTCGGAGTCACTATGATCTCAGCTATAATGCTTGACCGATAAAGTGACTACACAAGAGCGATGGTAAAACGTTGATAAATAACCACGATATCAAAACAGTACAAATTAAACATTATTATTTTTCCTTGCCGTTTTTTTCTCGATACAGCTTACGGTGTTAATAGTACAACAAGTAGGATAACTATCGTTCCCATAATGAACTAAATATGTCCCTCAGTTTAATTACTCCATATAGTAAAATATAAATATGTCATTAAATATATCTGCCGGGTGTTTGCAAGTATAAATAAGCTTTTCATTAACACATATGATGCCATACTAACTAAAAACAAATTATATCCATAGGGGATCACATACTGTGCTTTATTTAATAGAGCGGTATGCATGTCAGCGTTTTGAGGCTAACCTCACGTAAATTAATTGAGTATGACAATTCGTAATCGATTTCATCGAGTACTTTAAAGCCTATTACACTACACTATTTCAAGGCACCCTTACCCTTACTAAGTGCGGTGTAATA
>JAGVSQ010005509.1:0-17630 GCA_022683975.1 Rhyacophila evoluta
GCCAGCGTCTAACAACAGTGTATTTGTATTTAAATTTAAAAAAAAATGTTAGTAATTGACCAAAATTGATTCAGAAAAATTGTATGACACAATTTATAATCTCTGCAGTTTTATGTCATCTTTTTTTAAATTTAAATACAAATACACTGTTGTTAGACGCTGGCTTTAACCCTAATCTATATTTTTCAAAACATGATACATTCAGTGTGTATTTAATATCATTGTATACAATTTGGTTATTTTTGTTTATTATTTTTTATGTACATATTAATTTACGTTTAAAAGGCTAATTAATTGACTTAATAACTATATTAATTAACCTCCTTTACCATCCAGCCAAAGATAATGAGCGATTTGCGTGCAACGAGTTTTCATGAAAATCTAATAAATTTCTGCAAGATTTGGTCTCACGATCCGCTGGTTTTTAACACAGCATGCTGATCATGAATGCTTCATGGTTGTTGGCTCATTGTCTAACAATTTTACCTGATTTGGGAAATTTTCGCCATGGGCATAAGAACATCCAGGTAGAGAATCTTCACACGTTAAAAAGTTTGTTTCATCACGGTCACCTTTTAAATATTCCGGTTGGCTATCGGTTTCTTGTTTTATTTTAATGAAATCTATGGAATTATTCTAAAAAGAAAAAATAATTTAGCCAATGAATTGCATTTCAATCATTAATACTATCAGCTTCCTTCCGTGCGGATTACTATTTTAAGCCCGGGTTTTGCTTTTCGGTATTTTCAGGCTACACGGAAGTGAACAATGAACAAGTGTGTACCAAGAAAAAAATTAAGCCATTTAACAATAAAATACTATCATTAAAATAGTTTAAGAAAATGGATATTTTAATGAATGCAGATAAAAATATTTTGGTTTACATAAATTGAAATTCCATGTCACTAACAGCCCAAAACAAATAATGTAACCATCTTACTGATGAAAAATATTATTAAATATAATAATGAGTCATATAAGAAAAAAATAAATAAACAAGTGATCACGTAATAGGATATGATAAATGATTATTAGGAAGAGAAAGATCCTCATCGACAATGAATTGGGTAAGTAATAATTATGTTAGGTATATTAATTCCTATTCATTATTCACATTTTAACACTTATTCATAATTGTTTGTATTCTACCATCACAGTGTGAATAATTTTCAAGTCATAACAGGGAAGCTAATAACGTATATAACGAGAATGAATCTACACATTATTTATAATTAACCATGGCTAACCTAACTATGAATTGCACACTTTTACTTTTTTATCTCTGCTTTGAAAGCTGGGCATATAGATCTACACAGTGTGATGTCCTCTCCAGAAATAAAGTATACGAATTTATTTTAATCTGACAGCCGTGGGAATGAAACAGCAATCTCCGGATCCGAAGCGCGCACGCTAACCTCTCGGTTATCAGGGAGACATAATTATACTACATCAGAAACGATATCCACAAATAATTGTGAAGGTAACCAACAATAATACATTGATGAACGAAATTTGAATTATTAATCTCAGTTACTTCATCGCGTAATTTTGATGGTAAGTATTAATTACTTCCATTGTTATTGTATGAGTATTAATTATCGATTGCTATATATTTGTGACGAAATTTCGTAGAAACACTTTTCGGTGAGTTTTTTTAATATTTAAATATAAATGGAATTAATCCGATTTCTTGTGATACGACTAAATTAAGTATCGGGAAACTAATTCCTGTCCATTAAATTACAATATTATCAAACAATCGTAAATTCGATCAGGTCCAATATGAAATATGGTATGGAAATTTATATTTTGACAGACGTATCATATTAGTTTTTTTATTGAAGTATATACTGTTAAAATACGTTAAGTTAAAATATGATGCATCGTGATTTGAACTTTACCAAAATCAATAATAATTTTAATTTCTTTCTTGTAAATAAATAAACTGGAAAATAACGGAAATCACAATATCAAATACATTATATTACAAGCTAACCTCCAAATTGCGACTGACATTTGAGGCAATCTCCTGTTTTATATAAATATGAGTGGCTGCGCTTCTAGAGCACTCAATTGGTACATCAAACCATGCAGGACTCGGTGTTTTTTCCTCGCTATCAAATCCGTATTCAGTCGGTTCTTCTTTAATATCCATTTTGCATATTTGAGCCGAAAAAAGCCTATAATAAAACAAATATTGCTACTATTGTAGGTACAGTTGCTGACGTCACGTGGCATTTAAACATAGACACGTAAAAGACACTGTTAGTGTTGCCATATTCTATAATATGTGCTCTTCTGCGACAACAAACTTATCATTGTAGAGTTATTCAGTCTGTAAAAACCAAAGTTTCTTAATAAAATTATTGAACTGAATACTTACCGCATCCAAATGCAATCAGCACTAAGATGTAAATGAAGAAGAATTTCATAAATATCAATAATAATTCTATCGAGGAAACATTAGTAGGTCCTAAATGAGAGTTTTTCGAAAATATATGAACTAATTTGACGAAACTGAATATCAGCCGGCTGCAAAAGAATTTTCTGTATCGTGAACAGTGGCGTAGCTACCGAGAAGCAGTTACACCAGGCCCAAAAATCATGGGGGGCACAAGAAAGTATAAAAAAATACTGAATGTGATAATTAAAAAAACAAGGAACCGCAAATTTTGAAAAATATTTAAGGGATTTCGTTTTATGTTCTAAGAAATTGCTGTTCTAGTGAAAATAAGGGTAAAAACATTTGGATGACGGATATGGCTACCAATGATAGATAAATTTTGTTTGCTTGAATGTAAAAACTTTAAAAGAGATTTTTGTTTCGTGTTCAAAGAGGTCTAGTAAATAAAAGAGTAAAAACATCTGAGTGACAGCACGGCTGCAGATGATAAATATATTTTGTTCGTTCAAAGTGCAAAATCTTTTGCGTTAAATAATTTTTGAAATGAACAAAAAAACATGAAATTACATGGATTTTGTCAAAACCGCAGTATTATTTAATTTTAACCGATTTCGATAACCAATAGCAGTGTCCACTGTGTCAATGGATACAATTTCTTGACGCAGAATTGTTTTATTTTTCAAATGTTATTATTGCAAAAAAAAAAAGGCAGCGTTAACTTTTACTGTCCGGTGATTGATATTCAGTGGCCAATATTTTATTTTATTTCTCCAAGGTCTCTAATTTCTGCCATGTCTTCATACTTTTTGTATTACTCATAATATCCTTTACAATTTCAATATCGTTACGAAATAGAAGTAATTAATTTGTATTAAATCTAGGACCGGTGTGTAACTCTGTGTATCACATGATGTTGGTATGTGGAAAACAAGTGTCAATCACTCGTTTGAATGTCATTAGGTCTCAAATGGGAAGAGGGTGCATTCAAAGCGGATAGATCGGCATAAGTCAGTAACAGGTCCTGTCCTGAAATGTCGTATCTTTTTTGTTTCTCTTTTATTTTTGCATTTCTTTATTTTATATTATTTCACTTTTAATACAAAATAAAATGATTTTTATCGTTAATTACAACAATTTGTCAAGCATATTGCATAATTGGAATTTAAAACATACATCTTTTACTGGACACTCCTAATTTTTCTAATAGTATGGCAAGAATGAATGGAATATATTCTATTTTTTTACTATTCAACATTTTCACCAAACATTTTTGTATTCGGTAAAATTGATATTGTACCTTATGTACTATTAAGACCCAAAGCAAAATCTAAGGAAGCATTATTATTGAAGCAATTCTATATATCGAAATGCACTATTCTTTATTTTTTCTATAGACACAAACTTCATCAAATGGATGTTTAAGGAAATAAAATATATTAAGTTCCAACTGAATCAGACATTTACTGCAATTTGTGAAATTCCGAAATTTCATATGTTACCTACATAGAAAATTATAACAAAACAAATATTTCTATAGGAAAGAGTAAGTGAACAAGGTTCCATTTGTCGATGGAACTTTGTTTACTTACTTGAAATCACATGATTGCGTAAAAATGTTCCAACTGATTAAATGACTTCCCCAAATTTCTTATTTCTAACATATTAAGATGTTTGACAATACTTAAAATCACAAAATAACTACAGCAAAACCATTTTTGCATACTCAAAATAATAAAAAGTTGAATCTGTATTGAAATAAAATTATTTAAATCTTTGAAGCCCATTATCTCGGAAGTGTCAGATGAAACCTTGTTATTCTGAGGTGCCAATATACCAATAAAAGCTTTTTTCATTGTGTCATCTTTTGATGTTGAATTATATTTTATATCAATAAAACTAAAAAAAATATCATTTTAAATGGAAAGAAAGTACAATAGTTCAAGTATAATGTTTCATTTTAATTCACAGCATTATCAATGGTTAAATATTTTGAATTATAATTCTACATATTAATTACTTATTGCTGACAGATGGTTCTTGTTGGCTTGGATACATTACAGAAGGATAAACACACATACACTGATACATTTTGAAGTAAACATATGTAATATACAAATAATTATCTTTAACATACCAAGAAGATAAATCTCCTATACAGTTAACATTCTGTGTAAAATAAATTTTAAATACATACGAATTTAAAATCAATTTCCGCCCAATGATCTATATGGGATGTTGGCAAATTTCAAACACACTCAACTCTTTTTTTACATGGTGGATACCTTCCACCAATAAAAGGTGATAGAATACATAGAAAAATCAAAAATCAGTTCTCTAAATTTAAAAAACGTGTTATTTCAAAAAAATTGCAATATTCTAGTATAGAAAATCGTTTAAAAATAGATAATAGCACAATGAATTCTAAAAACATTCAATATACTGTTCCTCGAAGCCCTATCATGATTTTAAAAGATGGTTGTAAAATAAGACCTACCCCGAAAGTGAAAAATACGATAAGAGCTCTCTTTAAGAAGATCGACAACACTAACAATGTTGCATTTTGTTTTGTAATATATTTTATTATTAATTGTATGTTATATACTGCACTATCAAATAATGAGTTTCTACAATTATTATACATGTCTACAATGTCTTTTTGGATTTTTTCCCGCAAACATGTAGGCCCTACCCGGAAAATAAGCCCTAGTGGATATCGAATGCAAAATTAATATAAATCTAGGTCTTATATTTGGGGTAACACGGTATGTATTTAAATTAATGAAAAATAATACAATATACTAGTCGCTACTTAACCCTTTCACTCGTAAGGCATTTAAAATTTGACATATATATATTTATAATA
This sequence comes from Rhyacophila evoluta, assembly GCA_022683975.1. Classification (NCBI taxonomy): domain Eukaryota; kingdom Metazoa; phylum Arthropoda; class Insecta; order Trichoptera; family Rhyacophilidae; genus Rhyacophila; species Rhyacophila evoluta. Next base: position 5,268 of record JAGVSQ010005509.1, read on the forward strand.
TAGTAGTATTTATATGGTATATATTGATACAGAATTGGTTGCAGATATTGAATTTGTTTCTGTTGTATTATTACTTAAAAATATCAAAAGATGATGAAAAAGAATATTAGAATAGAATAATAAATTCACGATAAACATTTCTCGATGCGGCCACACGGCAGTACTCTATCTAGAGCAGGGTTTCCCAAACTATGTTCCGCCGAGCCTGAATAGGTGTGAATAGGCTGAAAACGGATGAAACTAGCACCATTAAGTCTAAATTTCATTGACACAAGTGACTGTTAAGTGTAAAGTGTTACAAGGAAAAGTGCGACAAATCAACAAAGAAATGGCAGTCTAGTAATAAAATCTGCCTTCAGTGAGTGTGAGAAAATTCGAAAGAAAATTCGCAAATTGCAAACATACCTATGGATGCAACTATAGTTAAAGAAAATACTTCATAAATAGCCAAAAAAAGGTATAAATTTTTCCAAATCAAACAAATAGATTGATAGGTACAAAGATTGACATCGTCTAGTTTATAAAAAAAAGTAGGACATTTATCGTCTATTTCCTTGAGTTCCTTGAAAAATGAAGAATTGAGGTTCTACCGTACATACTATATTACCACACCAAAATACACAGATAAAAAGATCTCAAATAAACCAGCATTTCCCTATAATCCAACAACAATTAACTAGATGACATCCGGTTTATACACAGTACAACAATGTTTGGAATAACCATATTACTATGGATTACAATTCCATAGGTTAATTTGTTTTGTCAATAGCTATTTCAATTATGAAACTTAAATCTATATTATGTATTTATGATGCTTTAAATTGTCTTAAATCTACAGAAGGCTAAGGCAGTGTTATGAAATGCTTTAAATTATAATTTAGTTCTGTGATTAAAGTTTTGAAATTCCCTTCATACAAATCAGCATTATTTTTGAAAAATATAAGGATATTCTCAGTTTCAGTATATTGCATAGCTAATCGAATAGTGTACAACTGAAATAACTGTTGATAAAATTAATTGCTCCATAGACTTGTGATATAATCATTTAATTATTGTAAAATTAAGCTCTACCGAGTAAATGTAAATGCTGCTAATGAATAAATACTAGAACTTTTGTATACAAATTCAGCTTAATCTAAGTGTACATTATAATATGAACCTCAACAGTATTGAGATGTATTTAACAGATTTTCTTCCATAGGGATGGATATTCTATTCGCAAGATGCATTGTTAGCACACTCCACTCCACATCAAAAAACGTATATCCAATAAGATTGGTTTATTTGATTGGCAAATAAGTGCCGACTGTTAGGATTTAGAAGATGCTGATGATGATGAAAATTATGAAATTTTGGAAACAGATAAGGACGACATAATCCAAACTTATGAACAAAAGCAGGTAAATGATAATTTTGCTCAACATGATGAAATGGATGAAGTACAAAGTTTTGGCACTGTGGTTGCTATAGCCACTTCATCAAAAGAACCTATTATTATTAATGAAAGTGCCTTGGAAGATATTATTATTGAACCAGAAAACATAGAGGTATTTAACGCTACCCCAAAAAAAGAAATAATGTGGAGAAAGTGTCCGTATGAGCCAAATCCATTTCTGTTTGAAAATGAGGATAGCACTTTTGATGGAGTTCCGTCACCGAGAGACTATTTCACTTCTTTTTTGGAGAAGATTTCTTTGACAAAATGACCTTCTACACAAATTTATATGCACAACAAAAACAAACAAAAAGTTTTAAAAACTGTAACATGGAGGATATGAAAACTTTTTTTGGCTTATACATAATGATGGGGTGCATGAAACTACCTAGAATGTCTATGTTTTGGGATCCAACGATCACAATTAATATCTTTTAAAACACAATGTCGCTACAAAGATTTCGACAGATACGTCTTCATCTTCATTTTATGAACAATATGGAAATACCAAACAACTGTACCGATAAATTTGTTAAAGTTAGACCTCTTATTGATACAGTTTTGAAAAGATGTTGACAAGGAACTGTTGAAGAAAATGTATGTGTCGAGGAACAAACTATACCATTCAAAGGAAGAATTTCATGTAACGTTTATCATAAAAGAAAACCAAATCCATGAGATTAATCTAGAGAAAACAATTGTTTTATAGAATTCCACAAGGCTTAAAAAATTTATAAATTCTATAACTATAAGAATTAAGTACAAATACATATAGTATATATGTATTTATAAATTTATTTTTTTTGATGCCAAAGAAAATGGTGATATTTTTGTGAAAATGCGAGTTTATTAATTCTGTTTTGTCAATTTTTAAGTTATTATTATAAAAGAAATGTATATTTGTTATATTAATTTTCAACTTTCATTTTCAAAATTTTAATACCCTCTTGTGTTAAGTGTACGATATATGGGAAAAATTTATGATCCCCACCCCCATCCTCACAGGACATTTAACGGAAATCAAATAAATAAAAAAAATTCACACGAAAAAGCTTATTTTAAAAAATCAAACAAAAAAATTTTATTCCTGTATTTTCAAAAATGTGCCGAAAGGGTTAAAATAGGGTTAAAAATGATATACAAGAAGGTATATGCCGGTCAATGCATATAGAAAATCCACAGCGCGCGTGTTTGCTAGCGCTGTATAACAACTCTAAAATAGGTTTTCCTTGCCGGTCACCGGTGACCCCCACGGCACCCTTCAAGAAATTCAGTGCCGGTCATTGGTGACCCCCATGGCGATCAATGTGTTAAGAAACCATACCACTACAACGATTGATTAATTATCAAGTCAGCCAACACACATGATATTGAAACGCAATAAAAGATCTTTCCGAATATTCATCAGGTGTCTTCTATGATATTGTCAAGCTATGCCAGCAAACTGAGCAAATGGCGATGGGTTAAAACTTTGTTATTTTGCAGCATTCACTGATAATTATAAACAGATGTGTCCAATTTCAAGAATTTTTATTTTATGAAAATGGTAAAATGAACAATTTAGCCACAAATTCAAGGTATGACAAAACTCATCAAAAAAATAAAAAAAATATATATCATTGAATTGTCATGAATTTTGATTACCTATTGAATGTGCACCAAGCTAATAGGACAAGCCAGCCTTCAATTTATGCCAGTAAATTGGTAAGTGTTATTTGGTTCGTCAGCTTCAAGAGGAAAGTAAAGAGACACTCGACATCCAGATCCATCACATCTTCATAAAAGGCTGTAAAGCCTATTTTTGACAAAGTCGTATTTAAACCACAAAAAAACTAGCGCAAAATCTGGAGAAATGCAAAAATCAACTAGTGTTTTTAGTTTAAGATACAGCCACTTCTAAATTCACTTATGACTGACATCATTATGAGAATTTTTGAACTGACATCAATTTCAAATTGTCACCGCTGCATTTGTAGAATAATAATATAATTTATGTGTGCAAAATGATCCTAAATACATACGATGGCATAGTGCATATATGCACGTAAACGATTAGGAATTGTAGAGATAAGTCAGTCGACAAGCAAGCTTGCACTAGCGTAGCTGACGGAAGAGTCATGCATCGAGCGACACTGTGAAGACTGGGCATACTTCAGGAACTTGAGTGAGCACTGCCTCTGCCGGGAGAGGGGAGCGCAAGCCTGCAATTCAACAACATACACCATATAATCACATATTGCGACACTGACCACTATTGAAAAATTCTTTGTAACCAAAGGGCATTAAAAAGTAAATGAAAATAAACCATATCAAACACTGACTTAACTATGAATTTTATATTCTAAATTATTTAAAACTGGTAAACCTCCATTTGTGATCACATATGGAAGTTTACTAGTTTTAATTAATTTAGAATTTAAAATCAATTTCCATCAAGCACATCAGTCAAAAATATTAATTATATGAATTTTATGTCAGTAACATAGGATGCATGTGCATTTTAAATTAACTTTCAGCCACAAGTTGGTGATGTCGCTGTAAAAATCAACTCTCATATTAAAATTAAATAATAAATAAAAATAGTTGAACGTAAAAACAAAAAAAAAGATCTAGCTATGATATTCTTCAAAATTTTCATGGTCGAAAGCTAATGTACACTCCAAATGACACAAAATTGATCTTAACCCTTTGAACGCGTTAAATGAAAAATAAAAATGCATTTTTCATAGAAAATAAAGTATTCTATAAAAATCCTTTTAATATTTTTTAATATCTTGATTTAATTAACACACCAAAAATTAGTTGTCAGGTTTATACTCCGACTCCGACTCCGACTCCAACTCTTGACTCTGACTTCAATTTTTATTTTATTTTATAATTTACTGCGTCTACCTAATGTTGACTTATTAATAATGGATACATGTATAAATAAAAAATTAATTATATTCGTTCACAAATGAAACAATTTAATAAAAAAATATATAAACAATATGCATTTCAATATCTTCACGCAAAAATAATATTAAAAATATATATTAATATTTAAAAAAATAATTAAATAAAACTTTAAAATAATTAGAAAAACAACACAGGTAGGCATTAAAAAAAATAAGAAAACACTTTAAAATAAAAAGGGTGCTTCATTTGTTTTCATACGTTAACTAAATCTTATTTATATTGTTTATTATTTTTTTATTCAATATTGGATAGCAATAGAATTTACTATTTGTACGGCTGCAATAAACTGAACGTAATCCCCTTTTGGGGCTTATTGCGATTATAAAAGTCTGCATAGTATCAGGCATGAAACGATGAGAGGTTAACTGGTTAACACATACCGTAACGTTATTCATTAAAGAAAATGTTAAAGCAATTAAACGGAGTCGGAGTCGGTCGATTTTTTCCGACTCCGCCTAAAATGTTCCGACTCCACAGCCCTGGTTATTACACAATTATAAGTCATTATTGTGATTTTAGATGGGAGGGAGAGTCTAATATCCACCCCTAACTAAGTTTATGATATAGCAGGGCTGTCAAACTTTGATGAAGAGGCAAAAAAAAGTGAAATTTTTTTTTTTTTTATTTATTACTAACAAAATTATATTAATTTACTAAAATATACTATAGCAATAATAATAATATACTATAAACTACAATATAATAAAATATGTAAAAAACAAGTATATTTTACAAACAAAGCAAATTTCGGTCTGTATATCACAGTGTTATAAATGCGAGGCGACAAAAATCGATTTACGCGTCGAAAGAGAAAAAAAATTTGGGTGACTTTAGTTGATTTACGCGTCCAAAGAGTTAAATAAATATTTGTCAATGTATTATCAATGTACTGATAGAAAGTGTAGTTAGCCTATTGGCCAGAGAGAACAAATAATGCTTACCTGTAATAATACTCCGATAGGATGTCGGCCACATATAGTGTTGCCGTATTTATTCAAATAAGTTGTAAATGCTTGCGGGTTTAACGTCTCAATTATGTCCATACCCTGATAAAAAAAACAGGATTAAAAATTACTCCCATTCTTCGTCATGATATTAAACATTCCTTCCTACACAGAACAGTTTCACCAATAATGCAGTAATAGTGCATTTTCATATTTTGATGATTATAAAGCACAGATTTGTTATAATTTGTGCGCCTACATAAACAAAGTTTTTAAAATTACGTGTCTAACAGATTTTCAGTAGGCACATCTTTGTGAAAACAGTTTCATAGGATTATGCGGTTTCACCAAATGTTTCATCCATATTCTTTTAAATATCACTAGCTGATAGGTTTTTCAAATTAATGTAAATACAAGCTAAATTACAGATTGACTTGACATTTATAATGGCATCTCATAAAATGTCAACTTTATAAAAAAAAACGTACTATTAACTTATTTCAACACCATCTATGCATTGATACAAGAAACTTATCAGCACATTCTTCTCAATTACTACTATTAATCAATATAATAAAAGTGGATGTATTTATATACAAGTACGTAAATTTATATATGAATAATAATTATAATCTATGTGCTAAAAATGAGAAAAATCATTGATCATCATGAATGACAGTGCAAAAGTGTATTCAAGACGACGTGCATCACACTACGTTTACTGTGTAGCAGTTTAAGTCTTTTAATATTTTTTTCATCAAATGTAACAATAGTTTTATAGAATAAATAATGTAAAGCAGTCCTCCGTAACTGCTGTGTTGCAGACGCGGATGAGACAATGCTAGGTTTCCGCCTCACATTTCTCCAATATTAGAATTAGAAATGCCACCATAATGGCAGGATTTTTACTTTTTTTACTTGTAGTGCCGTAAAATTTTGAAAAAAAACAAGTGTGCACACATACGCACAAAATACATATCTTTGCAACCAATATTATTATTGTTCTTTTCAGCAGAAAATAAAAAGCATTCGTGTTAGCCCTGAAACGAACCTGTTTGTCAAGATTCTCAATGCTCTGATGTATGTGGCCGCACTGCTTGTCATAGTGGGTATAGCGGAATCTGGTACCCCAGTGGCAAAAATCGCTAGAGACTACAAACAGGTTTTGAGGATCAGCCAGGTAAGGCGCCAGGAGACTGCCATATCTGGAAAGATGTTAAAGTAAGCCTCTTCAAAAACATAAACATTGATTGATAATATGACTCTTCTTCTCAAGGAGGTTCCTGCAAAGGATCAGGTTAGCAGTCAACAAATCTTATTCATCTTGAGAGAAGATATTCATACAATATATTTAGTTTAGTTTTTAGATAAAGATACATATCCACAGTCCAAGAGTCAGTGATAAAAGAGTGCGGGTGACTCGAATTATATCCAAATATAGATAACCTCAAAACTTCGAGTGCTAAGTAAATAGCATTATATCATGAGCATGCTGAAATTTCAAATAAAAAATGAAACTAGTGAAGTTGAAAATAAATTACAAAATATACAAATAAAAAAAATATAGAACAATTCCAACATGATAATACAAGATAGTGTCTTGGATATAAATTGGATTTAAATTTGTATATCGTGACACGCAATAAGCGTCATTAGCAGTCAATATTCCCAATACCTTGTAAATATTCCTGAGACCATTGTTTCATCATCATCTGGAAGCAATTAAACTTCTTGTATGATTCACAAGCATGCACGGTTGTCCACACAGTCACCCAAGTGATGTAAAGATGTATGAATTTATTATTTTGTACTTTTACAGTTATCTATATATATTTCAAAGTCAATTGTTACATCACTCACTTGGCTTCTTTTTCAGGCGTTAACGATCCAACCAGAATAGGTATTATTGTAAATCCATTTTTATACCTGAAAAATTAAAAATAATTTTTCTAAAATAGTTCTGTACCTTTTTTTATGCCTATTTCGAACACCATTGACAGTGGCTACTTCATTCTGATACCCAGTGGCAGTATACGGAGGCTCAACAACATAACAACTTCAAAACTTTCATTGCTGAATACTCAAATGCTACTTCACCTGATGTTAACCATTAGAATAAGCACGTAAATATATCTTACTTTATTGTATCTTCATTATCTAACAAATTTCTTTTCAATATAATATAAATTTCAATTTTAATTTTATCAATATTGCAATATATAACATAAGGATCTTCAATGCAAGTAAAATGAAATGAAAAATCAAATTTAAGTAAAAAAAAATCTTGGTTATGGTCACCTTTTCATGACTTCCACTCTCATTGAATAAATCTTGAGATAAAACAACGATTAACAGACATACTTTCCAATAATCCAATACGTTAAATAGATAATGGTACTTGCAGAATAGCCATTGACAAAACAAAGTAACTACCCAATAATAGAGTATTCTTACAAAGAGGGTGTCAAAAATGTATCTATTTTGAATAGTGTTTAAGAAAATAATAACAGTATACATAAAAAAGTTATTGGACAAAATGCAAAAAAACTTTTCATTCGAAATATGATATGTGTATACAATATCATAATTAAGAAATACACAAAATAAAAGACAAAAGTCAAACTTCCAATTGCAACCATTAACTAAATGAAATTGTTGACGAATTTCTCCAGATTTTTATTGTAAACAACCTTAGATGAATGCCGCACATGTTGGATAAAATTAGAACACCACGAATTGAAACAGACGAACATCACTTGTGTTAAGACGCTAAGTGGTTAACCTGTAGTCAACCATTATAGACTGGAGTTCTACTATTTCTACAATAGATAAATGGTAACTCAGTTCTTTTGGTAATACATAGCTGTACAACAAGGTATGCTAAAAGGAAAACAAAACAAATCAAAAGATTTAAGCAATCGAGTTAAAATAAATATTGTTCTACTTAAATTATAGTTGATTGAATTAGTTCAACTGAAAATTAAAGGAACTCACTCTTCCATAACCTTGGCGATGTAAGGTAGATGCATCTCAATAGAGTGCTCTTCCTCATCAGTGTCCATATCCATCCACTCAAATTCGCCAGTTCCCTCCAGCTCCGTGTAAACTGAAGAATACAAAGAATTTTAACTATAGTTGTGCAGAGAATCTGAAGTATTTGTTCTGATATCTCCAATCTTCATAAGATTTTATATTGCTTAAAAATATTTTATTGGACAAGTCATTTATTTCTCAAGGCAATAAAGATTCAATGAAATGGCAGAATATATTACTATTATTTTTGAAAATTTACATTTACAAAACGTAATATAAATAAAAACAAAGAATAGCTGACTAAATAAGTTACCAAAGACTCAAGTTTATTCAAGTAAACTCAAAGTTTACACGGTAAATAAAATGAAAAGATAGATGGGGAATCGAACCCACATTCCTCGGATCGCTAAGTGCGCACGTTACCAACTACGCTATCGGGGAGACAATATAAAATAATGGAAGGGAAAACTACTCACTCTGTCTATCGATGTGTAGGTCATATAATGGAGTCTTGTATCTATCAGCCTGAGAGAGAGCGCAACCAGACAATCTCACATGATGGCTAGGTCCCAAAATAAAGATTCTCTTACTGAAAACAACAAAGCAACATACAACAACAGTAGTCAAAGACCTGTGTCAAATATAATATTTTCGACAATACTAAAAAAAGAAATTTTTAAATATTTTAATTCGTCTTAGAGAAGTCATCAACAAGAAGTAATTGTTACAAAATTTTCTGTCGGTAGGTTTGATAATTTTAAAATGATGATTCTAGAAATGAGATTTCACAAGAAAATTACAACACCTAATGTTTGATTTCTTAATTTCAGCTTGTTAAATGTATATCGAGCCAGATTAACTTTGTATCTTAATAAACAAAGACTATTAGCTGATGTCAACAAGCATGAAATTTTTATGGAATATCCAGTTATCGCATGTGTAGAGCATAATCGCAATTCCTGTCAGTCTTGAAAAGGGCTTTACTGGTACTAAGTATAGCTCCATCTTGTAGTACCTAGTAGTATAAGTCAATGGTGGTTACAACCAGAACACCATAATGCTGCATGTCATATGAGAAACATTTAAGATGAAATGAAATTTAGAATGTCGTTATAAGCCATGAAGATCTTAAATATGATTTGAATTTCTATGTTACAAGCATTAAATAATACTTCATAATAGAAAACAAACATCCATTTATAAGAGATGAATGTAGTTTTGGTAGAAATTTCAGGTAATTCTAATTTACAAATAGATGAAACAATGGGCGACCGGAACATTCATGTGACAAAAACAAGTGAACAGAAGTTATAGGGTTATACATTATATAATACTTACACTACTACAGGGCTAACTTGTCTGTATGCGAATGCAGCACATGCACCGCAATATGAATAGCCAGCATGACTGGGAACAAAATAAGGAAATTGAATTTTTATAAAAATCACCATACACAAGAACTCGTTAATTTATCTATATCAATATAAAAAAACATGTCAAAACAAGTATTTCTGAATACAAATTATTTCTTGCAATGATTGACTAAATTCACTCCGAAAGTAAAGTATGTGAATCTCTACAGCATTAAGATTTATCTAAACAGACTGTTTCAACAAGAACTGGTTATCAACCAATCGTTCAACTCTCGAGCATCCAGACTTCCAAATTTAATTTTTTTATCCTAATGCTGTCTTGAGAACCCGCAATCTCCGACTAAGCTCAGCCGCTTAACAATTGATCATCAGCCAAATATGGGACTCATGTCCCGATTTTTTTTCCAAAAATTCAAGAGCCCCTAATTGACCAAATCAACTGAATGTACTTTGTAGGGTAACCAGACAATCTTCCACAGGACAAATGCTCACATAGACTAACCATGCCAAACAAAAATATATTTTCTGATATAATTTTTTTGTATATTCTCTTTTCCACAACTTTACTGGAGAATTAAATTAATATAAGAGACACGAGAACATCACTGATCTCAAGATTTGTTGTTTCGAAATAATGAAAAAAACTGAGACCAAACTAATAATTCTTATTTTTTCTACTTCTATTAAAGCTGGATTTCATGTGTAATGAGCTTGCTTAAACGGTAGAATTCCTTTGAAGCATTAGTTTGTTTGAGAGTTATCAAGAAGAGCGAGATAATCTTACATTTTTGAGTGGGACGGTCAATTTTCAATAATTTGTCTTCGTGAAAATTCAAATTAATAAATGTCACTTGCCAGTTCAACCGTTATTATTTAATTTCACATTCTCTTTTATTGTAAATATGCATCATTCAAAATAAAATATATCAACATATCTAGACTTTATGTAAATTGAGTTCAAAATTATATTTCTCCATGTGCAGTTGTCATGGAATCATTTTGTAGATACTATGAATTTAGTGGCTTTTCAGAACATCAGTATCCGTTTACCCCGGTATATCTTATGCTAAGCCCCCGACTAATAAACATACTTACGGAGCTATAATGGCTCTGGCAGGACCATGGGTAAGATCTGCTTTTGACAGCCATGCATCCAGCTGCCGGGATAACTCGACACCTAGTAAATAGAAGAAAAATCAGCCTGGAAATCAGGAGAAACACCGGCCAGACAGAAAAGAAAGAGATGTGTTAATTATCATTACCAATTTGCTTAAACCTTTGGCTGCTATGATATTTTTCAAAATCCTAGTTGGGAATGCAACCATTCATAACTTTTGAAAAAAAATGTATTATTTATGTTATATAATACATTCAGTATTCGAAGGGTTAAACATAGCATAAGTATTTTTTATAATTTAAGTTTTGTTTTATTTGATTGATTTCAATTTTTTTTTTACTGATGCAAGTTTTTGTTCTTTCCCTTTCTGTAATAACCTGTGGCTTCTTAGGGCATACATGACCCTCAGTTGAGAAACACTGCTCAAGATCATCTACTTACCAGCTGTCGAGCCTTGAGCTTAACAGTTCTATTGGCTTTAAATAATTAATCCTATTAATTAACATTAGCATATTTTTTTTGAAACAAAAATGTTTTTGTTGCAAAAATAGCATGATTAATGGACAACAGATTCTGGATAACTTTTACGATTTGAATATTTCCACCACGCTTTGATATTTAGTAAAATTAATATTGTATACAAGTATTGAAATAAATTTGTAATAAAGGAATTAATATAAAATGAGTTTTAGCCTTAAAAAATTCCAAGAAGCATTCGCGTTCGACAAATTGTAAGAGTACAATGCACTCATAAAGAAATATGTAAAATCTTGTTTTTTTTTTTTGGATGGGTTTTCATTTTGAACATTATTACAGAATTTATTACAGAACAATCTTTAAACTCAACCGCTACTGAAAGCAAGGAGCAACAAAAGCAAAGGGTTCAAATTAATGCATTTGCAACCAGAGCCAAATATTGATACTTAAAATGATTGACTCCAGTTAGAATGAGTAAGACAAGGCTCTATGAGGACAACTGTATTTGAAGGATGAAGCTTTTAATAATTATTATGATGCTGAATTGGACTGTTCCAACTTTCTACAGACAGTCATTGGCAGTATATTATCGAAGTGTACTTTTATGGTGTTCTGAAGTTTGAAACCAAGATATTCAAGAAATGTTTGATGAATAGCAATCACCCAAAGTGGAAATCCGTATATACAATATCAGTTTTTCAATGATTCTTCCAATCATAAATGAAATTACCACCACCATTGGTAGAAATATGTATGACAATATGTTATTATCTTGTCAGTGTCAATGCACAGTAAAAAGTAATATTTTTGTCAATTGACTTATTTTCAACATTTGACTTCCTCAGAAAACAACCGGACAGAATGGGGACAATTCACCAACTATTTCCGAGTATTAGCTTTAAAGCAAGGGTGGCCAACCCGCGGCCCACTGGGTGTCTGCTAATGGCCTGCGGAGCATATTATGCAAAAAAATATTATTATTATTATGGATAATGTATGTAGCGCCGTTTTCGTATAAATATA
>JAGVSQ010005510.1:0-17627 GCA_022683975.1 Rhyacophila evoluta
TTAGTAAATATCATTAGTGAAAATAATAATAGGAGACAACAAAATTATCCCTAATTTATTGGAATTAACCAACAAACAAAAAAAAAAAAATTATCACTAATCTATTGGGTTTAACCTATTTAATTATAATGGCTTGTTACTTCCATCAGTTCTCATAAACTTTGTACCTGTTCTGTGCATTATAAGTCACAATCCATTTAGACATATTTATTTCAATAAAATCTTCAGTTCTTCGTTGGGTTAATGCCGAATGGACAACCTCCAAGTGCTGACAATAAGCAAGCAAATTTTCATATTTTTTAGAAACTGGCTAAATTCTTCTCACCTGAAATTTTATTTTTACAGAAGTTTTGGTATAAACACAAATTTTATATATAAATCTATAATTACTTTTGGCATAATCCAAATATTCCCTGCTTATTATGATGTAATTGCATATTCAGTGATAACCATATTATACAACAGGGCTGTTTATAGTATTGCCATTAATATATTAATTAATTAATATTTTCGACTGATGGTGCTTGATTTTAATATATTGATTATTTACCTACCTGATACTGCCAAGTGTTATAAAAACAACCTTAATATGTTTATATATAATTATTTTGATTGTCAATTAAAAAAGATCAACTTATATAAGTTTATGGAAAAGAGCAATTATGGTATTTATTTATAAATTATCCCTAAAGTAATTAGTAATCTGACAGAATGTACAATTCAACAATCACTGTGATGCAACTGAATATTTTAGTAAAATCTCACATCATGTTGCTTTACGTGGTATAAAACTAAATATTCTACATTGCTCATAAGCAAGTGTGGAGTATAACCCCATGTCTAATCTTACTGGTCGATGAAGTAATAAAAATGGAAATTATGACTAAAAAATAAAAGACGATTATATGTCTTAAATCTATATAATTTAATTATTGTACAAAATTTATGTGTATGTTGATATTTTTACAGGTTATACAAAAATCAGTGAGTAATTAATAAGTAATAATGAAACAAGTCTTAAAACAATGAAAAAATTATATTGGCAATAATAAAAATTGAAATAAATAAATTTAAAAAATGTGAGATGATTAAAAGCCAAGTTATAATGGTAGTTCCCACATAAATTTAGTTCACTGTTTTGAAGACAAAGATGGTATCCTTTATGTGGATGTTTGTGCAGCATTTGCTGCATCTTCATCCTTCTTCTTCTGCTTTTCCCGCATTAGCTCCGCATCTCTGTAAAAGAAGTATATTAGTATATTAGTAAAAATAAGTAATCTTTTGTGAAAACATATTCTACCATTTTTTTCTTTACAAATAATTACTTATTGACAACACTTAAGAATTTGATGATAAACAATTATATGCATAGAAATGAACACACATGATTGTATAGCAATTTGATTTGCTCGTATTGATTAAGAAACATTTATATTTATAATGCATTGGTTATATCTGTTATAAAAAGACATGCATTTACATTTAAACAATATTAATGCCAAGCTATCATTATTTCAGTCATTCTGATTGCAGTTATTCAATTGATACAGCGGATTGCTAAACACTTGATAGCTGAAATTATAATATGATGAAATGGATAGGAATAGAATTGTCTTGTTGACATTGCAAAATTGGAGAAAATGTTGAAAGTATATTAGTAAATAATAAGGTCATAGTTATTACAAAATCCGTATCCAACCCATTCCGTCATGTATGTATATTAACAGCAAATTAGTTTATTGGTTGGTCTTAGTAATTTATTTCAATAAAAATGGAATTATCAGTTTTGTGATTATTTGTGGTTAATGAGAGTCTATAAAATATATTTTGCGAAAAAAAGTATTGTAGGTTAGACAATAATCATGGAAAATGGCAGAATAAAATGAAGTATATAAGATAGTCGTTCTATAATATGGTAACGTATGACAAGTTTGAATGAAATAGATTGCTGATGCAACATATTTTGTACACATACACAAGTCATAAAATTCAATGAATGGAAAACTATTTCTGAATGTATTCTTTTATGAATTGAATCATATATGAATATTTCATATTTTAAACAAAATAAATCAATGCCGAATGGTTATCAATGTACATATTTTTTTTTAAATAATGTATACCCTGAATGTGTCTAAATAAACATTGTAAATGACAAATATTTGATTTGACAACAGATGTTTTTTTAAACAATCCTTAACTGGTCTCAAACTAAATTGTAGATGCCATAATTTTTATTGGAGTCCGAAATGAAAAAATGATTATCCAAATATAATTAAGTGGAGGCTCCCCAAACAAATAATTCTTTGCAGGAAGCATCATAGGAATGCTTAAAGCTGACCTGGGTGATGTGAAAAGTGCAGAATGTGATCAAAGGAGAATATCGAGAAGAGTTCATTTGTTAATCCAAGACATCACACTCGGCACCGAATCAGACTGCAATGGCTGCTGTGCATTCACTCATATATATTGAAATGAGACATTATCATCTGATCTGGACCATTATGACATCTACTTGCTTCCTAATGTGAGAAAAAACATCTAAGTCAAAGAATATTGCATCATCTGTTTAATTTAATAAAAGTGATGAGAAATATTTTAGAAAAGAGGAATCACAATAAGTGATAAGAACCAAAATGTAAGCTCTGTTAAATTCTTATTTGATAGTGAACTCACCATGTCCAATGATTCATTCAATTATCAACAAATTATTAAATTATCTGGATGAAAATAAACTAACCTTTAATAAATTGAAGTGATACTAAATGACATTAATTACTAAAATCGAACTGATTACATACTTCATCTTTTTATACCATTGTTAAAAATAATGATTATTTATTGATAATAATAGTGAAATGTACCCCACACAAATTTATTTTTCATATGAAGTTCTGTTGTTCGAATGGTCAAATAAATGATTGAAAATGCCAACACCTAATATATTTCCCTTCTCCTGTTGCACAATTCAATGCCATGCACGTTAGAAAATACTTTTTATAAAAAAATTCAATAGAATGAGAGTGTAGATACAATATGTGATTTCATTTTAGGATTATATTAAAAAATGTTTTATTCGTGAAATTTTCTGGTTAATATATACAACATAATGTAGACAATACAAACCAAAATTTATACAACAAATAGTAAATGTCCATATAGTAGTTATTGCAGATCATGAAAAAAACTTCCAAACTATGTGTTACTATAAATAAGCAAAATCAGTAATTACCCAATGGGTATGAACAATTTGGTTGAAACAGTGTTTGGTGTATGACTGAAGCTTTCAAACCTTACGCAAGATTGTTACATACAATTATTTGGACTGGGAAGCTGCACAATTTTATTTATTTTGTAATGCATTATATTATATAGGAAATAATCAAGCTTGAGGAAACTCAATTTGTATTACAGAAATCGTTAGTCACAGTCAAAATAACATGTTTCAATGGAATACATATATATCAACAATGGGCTTGAAATGTTTTTTGAATATACGATTAAGGATAAATATTAAGAATGTTTTATAAAAGTTACTATAAAAAAAAGTTCTCAGAAGAATGTGTAAATATGAGTTAAATGATAAATATTAGTGGGTTAAGGGTACAAAAGATATCACATGCTGAAAATCTCAAATATTCATACCTAAATTTACGCTGTTCCAGAGAAATTCCGGCTTTTTCAGTTTTCTTTTTTGAGAGTTCTTGTTGCTTTTTCTGATTTTTGGCCCGAGCCAAATCACGCTGGTTTCCGCCTTTAAAAAAATTATAAACATCCAAAACTAAATTCATATGTAAGGTGGTAAATATTTTAATCGATAATCCAATATAGTAACATAATAAAAATAGTATTATTGGGTTAGGAGCATGTATATCTAAACAGTTGAAATCAAGACGTACGTTTTCTATGCTATTTGAACTAACATTTCAAATAGATTCCCATATTAATCATTATCTAATTATCACGACAAATAATTTTCAAATATAAGTGATTAGGTTATAATGGTAATCCGGGATGTAACAACTCTCTTGAAATATTTACCCATTTAAAAAAGAAAGAAAAGGCAAAATTTGGGATATAAGCATATATCGAGAAGCATCAATATGAGGTTTTTATTCATATGTTAATGGGAAAATAAAAATGTAACTAATTTTCTATGGAAATGTAGATACTTAAAAACTTTTACTGAAAGAAATCTTTTGGAATAAAATTTGGTGGCATAGAAATACGAATATAGAAATCATTAAATAGAAAAATTTTGTATGTGTTAGAGTAATCAGGTGTAAAATAGAAATTTCACATGAGTTCAAGGAAATCAGGTGTTAAAAAGGTCAAACACCCAAAGCAAGCTGAAACTAGTTGTTTATCAAGTATGTATCAACACAGACAGCTTGGCAATGTGTTATAATATAATATAATACATTGATAATATTACTATTACAAACAATGTAAATTTTTTTGAATATTCATGATACAAAAACAAGAACAAATTGAAACGTCATCAATGTTATCATCCACTTAATATTGAACATTTTTAAGTATTTATTTAATTTAAAAAAAATGGAAAAATATTTATTTTACTAATTGAATGAATTTTGTTGAAAATGGTAAAACACAGATTTTAAAGTGACAACGGTAAACGATAATACGTTAGAAAGTCTCCATCTCACGTTTAAATAATCTTGAATATTTTCTATATTTATATGTAGAAAAAATATATATAAGTTATGTATCCAGCTGGAAAAAAATACCTTTGCACATAATATTTGTAAACATAATCGTAACAGATATGTATAATTAACGAATTGTGATAACGTTTTAGTAAATGGGAATATTACTCAATCATGTAATTGATGAAATCTTTCCTCGGTTGTTTACATATAATCCTGAAGACAATCAAGCACACATCATTGTCAGTCAAAGTAATCTGATTCAATGTAAAAAACCACTTAGTATATAAATGAAATGTATGACCCAATCAATTTGTAGGTTAATATTTTAAGTGTAATTATAATAATCCTACGTGTTCGACAGGTGTTACATTAATAAAATAATGGGTAGATCTCAAGTATATAATATATTTATAAATATTATACTATACATATTATGTACAAAAGCACTTTTAGGGGAGAAGGAATGTGTATAGAATATTCAGGACATTATACATACGGCGATAGTGTAAGTAATGATTAAAATGCAATAAAGACCTTCTGTGTTCTGATGTGTCCATATACATGGGCACAATTAATGGATATAATTATATTGGTTTATTTATTAACAATGATGGTACCTAGCTAGAACCTGTAACCAGGAACAACAATATAGATTCATTCTGTCAAAAATGACATCTGGGTTATCAACATTTCATCGGTTGGTAATAATAGATTTGAATAATACTGTACAAATTTACCAAATGAGGCCAGAACACATTCAAATATTATTCCATTATATACTACCAACTACTGAACTAGTCTCAGATGACGAACCGATTTCTTCTAAGAGAACGTAAAAAAAAAAAAGAATCTACTTACGAGTCATGGTTCCAATGTGTTATTTGGTATAATTTGAAGTGATAACGGACCAAAAATGTTGTAGTGTTCGAATACGAGCTCAATTTTTATATTGAATGAACAATAACGTCAACACACGATCCAAGTGTAACCCATCGGGCTAATGATACATTCATTTTATACTCATATCCGGTTGTTTATTTTTACTCATAATGTTGTAGTATGTATTGTAATTATTTCGATCAAATAATACTCTTTGGAATGGATATAGATTTTGGCTGAATATATTGAGCACTTTAAAATTAGGAAATAGATCATATATTTTTTCGTGGAAATAGTTATTGAATATTGTATTAAAAATATTGTTCATAATATATCATAAAAGTATTCAAAATAATAAATGTAACATTAAATGTTTAAATTTATTTCAGATGCGGTTTTACACAAAAAAGATAAATGTGATTGAAAGTTTTTTTCAAAAATTAATAAAGAATTTTTGTAGAATTCAAAAACTTATCCAATTTAAAGTAAATAAAGAAATATTCAACAACTTTGAGTGGTTGATATTTTCCCGTGTAAAAAAGGTTTTGCAACTTTTTGTATTTTTAATGAGTTATTTGTAAAGTATATGTAGTATACACTTTATATTATTTGCTATATATATTTTATTGGTGTTAAAAAATATACTAAATCAATTTTATTTAGTTGCTATTTTGACTTATTTTTCCGCTTTTCTTCATAGACAGTCCCGGCAGTTCAATACTGTAATTACAATAAATTATCTATGACATTTGAAAAACCTACTTTGCCGACTGTACGTACTGGTGGAAAAATCGATTTAATCTTTACTTAATTGGAAACAAAGGAAAGGAATGTCAGCATGTCTTTGAATACACAAACACGTCCCTCCAACGAAAACATACAAAAATCTGACAGAGTGATGAAGCCTCTCTTTCCCAAGCAAACTGACTGCTCTTATGTGTCTTGCTACTGGTAAGCGAATAAATAAAAGAGTAAATGCAGCTAATCATTATTCAACATTTGATTGTAATGCGTAGTGTTTCATTTCAGCGAGGAAAATGTATGGAAATTATGTCAAGATGTTAATGATCGCGTCCCAGAAGAATTGGAAAGTTGTTTTGTAGTTTTTATTTCAAATCCATGTAAAACAGTTCCCCTGTGGAGACAGAGAGCTGGTCGCGAAGAGGATCGTCTAGTCTTCTGGGTAAGTATTTGAATATTGGTCATGGTTCTTTTAAAAGAAATTCTTCTGTATTTTTGTATTACCGCCTCAACATGAGGAATTTACTAAATTAACATTATTTTTGTTGTGATTTTGAAATCGTGTAAATGAATAATACGCCACATTTTTTCTCCTGTTTTGCAATGTTCCTAAGTGTGTTTATTAGAGAAACAAGAATTGTAAAATATTCTTTATCATTTCGGTTTTTTAAATAATATTTCGATTAAATAGTTTATTATACATAATGATGGACACTTTCTTGTTAATCTTGTGAACTAATTTCAAGAAAACATATAATTATTTCGCCAAAATATGTTGATGTTTTTTATTGTTATTTCAGGATTATCATGTAATTTTCATGTATTGCTGGGATGTCAAGACTTGCCTTGTGTACGATTTAGATTCAGAGCTGCCTTTTCCTACATTTTTCCATAAATATGTAACTGAGACTTTCCGGACTGATCAAGTAGTCAACTCTGATTACCATAGGTGATGATTTTTTTTTCACGATGTTCACTGCAAAAGTTAAGATTCACATACAGTAGGGCCTCAACTTACTCAGTTAATTCGTTCCAAATTTTTTTGCATAAGTAGAGGAATACTTATTCGATATGTGTTAAATATAAATATATTCCCCCCAAACATCCAAATGATATCTAAAATAAACTTTATGACGTATTTTGTATGCATACACTTCGTTAAAATTAAAATATATATAAAAATAAAAATTATATCGGAATTATTAATGTAAAAAATATTTAGTTTTTGCTAGATGTTCCGGTTTTCTGCGTCGACTGCTTTCCCACGTCTTGTCGGTCATCTGTGCAGAGTGGTGTATACCTAAATACAAAGTTTAAATTTTTTACAAAATAAAATGAAAAATGTAAAAATAATATGTACATGCATTAATTAAACTGCCACCGTCACAATGTCTGTACTATGTCATTCCAATATCTTCAGGTGTGGGACTTATTTTATGTAACAAGAAATATTTATCCAGTGATGTTTGTACAGTGGATCTTTTTTACTCATAATGAATAAGTTTATATCAGGAAATAGTGTCTTGAACCGCTTCATTGGCTTTCGTAAACCGATCAGTGTTGGATCTTGTGCTTTTAAACCAGCCATTCCTTTGTCTATCAAATTGAAGCATTCTTCCATTTGCGAACTGTGTTATTTTTGGAACAAAATTCAAGGTCGTCGAGTACTATACATACATATACTATTTGTTTATGCATACGCATTATGTTTCTGGATGTTAACATTACGTGTAACTCTATCGCAAAATCGATATATGTAACAGATCTCATTTTTCTAAATTCTCAACCGCGTAACTACGAATTCGCATAAGTAGAGACTGCGTAAGTCGAGGACCTACTGTAAACTATTTCTGGAATAAGCATGATGAAAACAAATGATGTAGTTAAATAGTGTTTTTTTCATTTCAGTGCATTGTAGTCTCATTGAAATTTATTAATCAAATAATTATTATTTTTACTTTTTTTTACTACTTTCGAACCTGATTGTAGTAGTTTATATAGCCAATGATTAGCTTTTCACCCATAGCATCTGACTATTATGATTTATTTAAAATGGATATTTTTGAAATTTTTTACATTATGCTTTTGCTATGTATATATTTCTAATGAAAATAATGTAATATACATAAATATATCTTCATTGTGAACTTCCAGATTAGGTTGTTGAGCAAATTGTACAATAATATTGCTTACTTCTTTTTCATTATTAAAATTTATATTGTTATAGTACCGTATTAAGAATTTGTTCCATATGCTGCTCATGGTATTTTCTCTTATATGAAAGATGCTGTAATTTTTCCGAAATTATCTTAATATCCGATCTTTCTCCATTACTGCAATTGCTTGGGCCAAGGTGATTCTTAAATAATGCAATTTAAAGCCAGCAATGACCCCTTAATCTATCAGCTGTAAAATTCTTGTGGTATTAGGAGGTACATAAACCACTTTTATGCTTGGTGGTGATTTCAATAAGTAGGAGAATGTCTTGTGGCATTGTCAAGAATCAGTAATATTTTAAAAGTCATGTGTTTTTCACCAAGATATTTTTTTTACTTATTATTTAAAATAGTTATCGAACCAGTTTTGGAAGTGGTATTGTGTTATCAGTGTTTTTTATTCCAACTTTATTTATACTAAGTATATTCATTTTGAAATTAGCTGTAGCATAGTGAAAAATTATTGTGTGATTTGACTGGTCGGCTTTATAATTTTTTTAATGAATGTTTTAATCTCCAGTGCTAATTTCGAAAAAAGTTATTTTCTAGAAATTGCCAAGACAAAATATTACAATCTTGATTTGTTTTGAGAATATGGTTTCTTTTGTACAGATACTTTCGTGTTGTTCCTGCTGTAGAATTCTTTCAAAATTTTGCATCTGATCGCCGCCACATGAAAAGGCCCGATGGTTCGTGGATTAAACCACCACCACCGTATCCAGCCGTATCAACATCAGGTTTGTCAATTAAATTTATCAAAAATAACTCGTGTTGTTCCAATATACGTTTATTGTAAGAAAGTTGGTCGACTGATGGTGCTTGATGGAAATTGATTTTAAATTCTAAATTATTTAAAACTGGTAAACTTCCATATGTGGAATATATGGAAGTTTACCAGTTTTAAATAATTTAGAATCTATTGAGTATTTATTGGCTAACTGGAATTTGACATAAAAACCTTTCATTCATTGACATGGTGATGAGATTAAGTAGTGTATTGTTTTGTAAAAGTTAATAACCATTTATCTAATGTCTAATATTTGTGGGTTTAAATAGAAATACAATATTCTTAATAGTGTGCATGGAATTTTATGATTCACATATTTTTTAATTGAATTTCAGGATGTACTCATAACCTAGATGAATATACCAACATGGACCCAACTGTTGGACCAGGCCAAGTTTTCAACCTGACACAATTCGTTCAAAGATTCTTCAAATTGAATAAGTAGTATCAGAATAATGTAGATAGTTGAAACGCTTTTCAATTTCTTACTATACCTTACCAACCTTTGCTATTGCATAAACTCTTGAGAAAAATATCATTTTACAAGTGTGAATTAACTTGCACCCATCGAAATATACGTCCGGCAAAGATAATATGCTCGGAAGCACCACATTATCACAGGTTTCCAATGATGATTATATTCACCAAAATTTATATCAATCTTTTTTCTCCAGTTTTCTGGATTTGATCAAATTTTTTATATTTTATACATTTTTAGTCTTCTATTGAAGATTTATGATTATAGTTATTAATATAATATTTCCATGTTCGTAATTCTTATTACTGCGTTCACAAATGATATTTACTACGAATTTGTTTGTATGTCTTTCCAGTCTATCTTGTTGTTATTTAAAAGATTTCATAATGTATAATCCACTATCATATGTGTTATCGGGTTTTTCCACTGAATATTTTATAACTCCTCTTACCTCTTCTATTAACCACATAAAACTTTTATCTGCTAAAATGAAATACATGTATTTCATTAATTATTAAGTAATAATATCTAGTCCATAAACTCTTGCACGAGACAACTTTGTTTATATTTCAGAATATTTAAATATTAGAACATGGCACCAAAATATATTTATGAGTGTTCAGCAATGTCATTATAATCAGAAATTTTATCAATCTTATATAAATTAAAGAAAATTTTAATAGTAAGTCACTTATGAAAATTTAGTGAGTGGTAAATGCCATGTTTAGTTAAAATACGAAATCAAAATATTCACTGTGTGGGATGTATTTATAGGTTATACATGAATACACAGTGTTTATATTATTTATTAACAGGAGTAATAGGGAATAATTCTGTATATATTCAATTTATAAATGTGATGTAACTTTTGCAAATATATCAATGTAATTTTTAAGAGATTTTTAAACCATTCTAAAATGTGTTAAACATTGTCTGTAGTTTTTTTATATGTGTAAAGTATAGAATATTGAAAAAAATGTCAAATCAAATAAACTTTGTACACTACAAAGGCAATTCACAAAATGTGTGTGTGTAATGTGGTTTCAATGTTACTCAATTCATATATGGTGTAACACAGAGGATTACTGGATACCTTTGATGAAATATAAATATTTCAGGTGACATCATGAGCTTTGGAAGAAAGGTCTTCATCAATAATATTAATTCAATTTTCAGTTTTCTAGTAATGTACAAACCTGAGAGTTGCAAAAATACTGTTTTTAAAACCTGACAATAAAACTTAAAAAAACCTCTCGTTTACTCCCACCTGTAACTAATTGTATTTATAGAGGATGAAAAATATGTACTTGTATCACACAAACACTAATTTCCTAAAAGTATGGTTGATCTTTTTAATTATCACTGGTTGTTGTTGTGTCAATCATTATTTTATGTTCCGTTATATTCCCAAAGATTTGTGATAATCATTTTTGTTTATTAACTTTATATGGTTACTAGACAACCACGCACAAGATAATAGTGCACATGATGAATGCTCACATAGACAGATGTGCACAAGATAACTACGGTCAATACAAACCCAGACAGATACAATTGCGCAAACAACTGATTACAAAGAAATATTATGACATTTTAAGCTGAATTGACATAATGACAATATAGGTAGATTCATATGTTTTATTTTAAATGATACATAGTTACAATAAAAAAGAATGCGAAAAAATAAAATTGGGTTTTACAGCCAAGTGACATCAATAATCTTTGACTTCTACTCTTTGTCACATTTCTCTATAAGTTATATGTGTGCGCAGTTGTCTTGTGCACAGTTGTCATGAAGCCATTTAATTCAAAATTGATTATTATGAGGCATCGTTGGATTCTTCCTAGGATTAGTCACCCAAACAATTTCGTTTAAAGAATTCTTACCTGCCTTGATTTCCAGTTTTATACAATGTTGATATGACCATTCCTATTGGAAAGTTTTTCTAAGTCCACTTTTGAAGAGAAAATCCCTATTCTCATTCTTATTTCTTAGTATGAAAAATACCTTCCAAATGATTTTAACCAAAAAGCATTTGTTCCTTTACTAAGTCTTTCCATCGTTTGTCTTAATTTCTAGTTGTGATTATAAGGACATTGCTCAAGCATATTAAAACATAAGTGTTTTATTCTTAAAATAAATATTAGTTGACAAAGAAAAAAACAGATCAGCCTAATTTACGAGATTCATTAAAAGTATACCATAAAAAAGTTTGCTTTATTGCCTTGTCAGGAGTTTTCTCTAATATTTGACTGATATACAATGAGTGATATAAGAATGTGCTTGTGCTTTTACTGTACCAAGCTACATTTGTTTTTATTTAAGAATTTTATTATGGCAAATAAATTTGACTAAAACAAATTCTTGATGTATCTTTTATTCTTATCACCTTGACACACTTCAATTAACCTAAACTTTGTTTTATTTTTTATATTCATATTGTATCATTTTTTTATGATGTAGTATAAGAAAAAATTTGCTAATTTTACCACATATGAATTCTCGATTCGATGAAAGCATAGAGTTTTAGAATATTAATAGAAAGAGTCTTTTTGTTCTATTTTGATCCTTAACGCCAGAGCTGTTTCCAAATCTCCAGAACTAGACATTTTTATTGCTGTACATTTCCAACAGACTAAAACAATTTTGAAAGACTTTTAACATTAGCATATGTTATACTTTTTGAAACCGATAAAAATGTTAGAACCTTAAAAATTTCATAAATACCTAATATAATTAGTTGCCGTTAACTGATTAAATGCATAATAAGGTGGATGAGGCTTTTTCAGGTATGTAATTATGAGTGATAATGACACTGCACACTACAGTAAATTTCTGATCACATGTTGCTTACTTAACAATGAGTCTTACGCACCCTGAAAATTGGCTAGAGTTTAATATTAATAACTCCATTTATAACGATGTAAATTCAA
The DNA here is from genome assembly GCA_022683975.1 of Rhyacophila evoluta. NCBI lineage: Eukaryota > Metazoa > Arthropoda > Insecta > Trichoptera > Rhyacophilidae > Rhyacophila > Rhyacophila evoluta. Next base: position 12,709 of record JAGVSQ010005510.1, read on the forward strand.
GTATGTAGATGAAAGTGTATTATAATAGAAAAAAAAAATAGACAATGAAACGAAAATATGACATTTTATTCTACAATAAATAATACAGAAGACAGTAAAATATAACATTTGTTTTTTGTTTACGCTAGTACCAACAATAAAATAAGCCTTTTTACCTATGATTTTTCTTTCATTTAGTAAGAATAATATGACCGTCACTTGATATTAGGATGGTGTGTTCGACTTGGGCCGATCTTGCATTATCGACTGTAACTGCCGTCCACCCATCTTCCAATAATTCTACCATTTCTTTACCTGAAGTTATGGCAGGTTCTATTGTAAAAGTCATACCAGGTAACATTATGCCGGGATAATTATTGCCTGGAAGTTGAAAATTTTAAATATTGTTTGATAAAACACATGAAAGGTCATTTTAACATATCTCAATGTATGTTTTACATGTTGCTGTAATTTTTTGAAGACAAATACACGCTATTATTATGTGGGCGATGTTATACGATAAACATTTAAGTCGAGATGAATATAATTGCTAAGTTTTGAAAAATTGATCGACTGCAAATTCGGTCTAGGAGAGGAGGAAAAATATTTGTGTCATTTGAATATTGCAATAATTATTTACTCAATATTATACAAATAAGAAATCATAAGATTAAAAAGTACCTATGCCATCAGTTTAACATAATAAGTTTTAAAAAAATCATATTTTTTTCATTATCTTGATTTAATCGCACAGATGGTAACTTCAAATGGATATTACCCAAAACTCTAATTTGATGGATAAACGGTTATTGGATAACACCATCCACATAAGGAAATAGTTTTATAAGGTATGAAAATAAAAATAAAGACAAGAAATAACAAAACAAGTTTATTACAAAATATCCATTATGATTTTTTGCGATTCCCTGAAATTGTTTTATTATCAGACTGTTATAATTATAACCTATTATAAACTTAAAATCAACTGTAGCAATTAAATCACTGTTCTGTTACTGCATCAGAAGTAGATGCTGAAAAATTAAGCGAGGTGAAAATTGAAGAGGAAGCTAATAAATCAATTCAACATTTTGAATTAATCCAAATATTTGAAAATTTTAAATTTCCATATCGATTGTTTTACGACCCAAATTTTGTATTTCGTTTGGAACTATTTTGATCAGTCTCACTTTATTGCTTGTAAAATGCAATAATGTTAAAACTAAAAAAAAATATTTTTTTAGAAAATGAAATTAAAAATTAGTTAATAAAATAATATTTTTGCAGTCAAAACTTGATAACACCCATATAAATAATTTAAAGATGGCAATTATTTAATAAAATCTCTTATTCAAGGATCATTTATATTTCAAAAAGTTTTCTTTGAATATTTCAAACAAATATTTGAATTCAAAAAGAGAATGATTATGTGATACAGGTGTAAATAACAAAACAAACATCAGTGAGGGAAAATTTTACAAAAAAAAAGTTTTTTAAAAATAAAATGCAAAATATATTATAGATGTGAGAAAAATACTAACGTGTGTGATATATATCTGGAGGGCCATGAAAATAGCTTCCTATACCATGTCCAAGAAATGCTGGTATAACTGTGAACCCATGCTTTCTAGCACATTTGTTAATTACTGATCCTATTGCCTCAAAAGGTACTCCTGGTCCGCATAATGATATTCCCTGAGGAAATCAAAATATTTTTAGTAATTATAATTTTTATTTATCTTTGCTATAATCTCTAATTATGACATGATATTTAGCATATTACCTACCCTTGCCAAGCATTCCTCAGTTACGGATACTAATTCTTGTCCTTGTTCATCGACATTTCCAATAAGGAAGGTTTTAGAGCAATCTCCATGAAAACCATTCAGAAAAACCTTGAAGTTAAACATCCATGTAAAAAACGTAGTTCAATAAGTACTAAACAAAACACAAAAAAATTGAGAGTGCTTACAGTAATATCCACATTTATAATGTCTCCATCTACTAATGCTCGACTATCTGGTATTCCATGGCAAACAACATTGTTGACAGAGGTGCAAACTGACTTTGGGTAGCCCCTATACCACAGCGGGGATGGATAGGCATCATTTTCAATGCATTTGTCATGAACAAAAACATCAATTTCATCTGTAGTCATACCAGCCTATAGATTATTTATACAGTAGATTAAAGAAACAGATTTTATTGTTTTCATTTTATCGATAAGATTTATGTTATATTTTTTGTTTCGGTGAATTTTGGATAGTGATATCCAAGAAATCTTGGTATGATCTTTGATTGTAGATTTTACTGATACAGTAAAACCTGATATAACAGATCTCGGTATAATGGACTTCGGATATAACTGATAAAATATTCATAAAGAAGTGGAAGTGCAAATATCAGAAAATGGTGTGAAGAGATTGTTTCATGACCAAGACGCAGACATAGATGTAGAATTAGAAATTCCTGATTTTTGTAGAACAATAGAGAATAATGTTGGAGAAGAAATGGCCGAAGAAAATGTTTTAGTAAGAGTAGAAGGTGACCATAAGAATCACATCATGACTAAAAGTGAATAAGCAGATAAAGTTGTTGTCATAGAACATTGTTGTAATTTTAGAGTTGATTATAGAAGAACATTCTTTTCATGAATCTTATAATAATAATACAATGTATTCAAAAAAATGATTTTCAAATAATGAACTTTCGACTTTGACGGACACCACCTTACACGAATTAGTCCATTATATCGAGGTTCTACTGTACTGTAAAAATGTGATGCTACTTTGATATACTATATTACCTTATATTATATGATATACCTTTATGAAATCACCAACATTTTTCAGTAGTCTACTAGCTAGTTTGCAGCTTTGTACCATACCATGAATTTGTTCACTAGTCTTAATTTCAGCAATTGCAGGACAAAAAGTGACTTCCCCTGTTTCATAATAATCAGGCTTTTTTATATGATTAGGGACATCTCTCATAGGACTCACAACGTGGGGCTCCACAAGACTGAACTTCCCAAAATCACTAGAATCATTAATATAATAGCTAGTAATCGTAAATAATATAATAGTCAACTGAATTAAGGTATTTTAAAATTACTTATCAGCAACATAATATACCATTGAGGAAGTTTTTGCGAAACAAATTGATAGCGATTTATGACACCAATTTTTTTGAATATGCGATTACGTTAAAAATTATAAATATGTAGAAAACTGATGTTCATTTTATTATTATTACATGGATAGTTTGGAGATGATCGTATAGTATAGCTATTAAGGATAGGGGGATGTGTTCATGAAGGTCATGGCAATGAATATTGCTCTAAAAAGATTTCTTAAGGACTTATTTCACATCAGTCAGATCACTTGGAAGAGGGAAAGCGGAAGACGTTCAAGCCACATAGTAACAAACAAGAGAAAAACGTGATTGAAATTTTAAAGAAACAAATTAACATTTAGTATGCATTTTATATTATTAAGACTATGAAATGAAATTTAAATACTTCCATAGAATATACTGTATCTATTCTGATTGCTAGATGACTAAAATACGTAAGTTATATATACATTAAAAGTTATTGAATGTTTTGTGGATTGGACGTCTTCTTAAAATTTTGATCATTTTGTGCATGGATTTTTACTAATATTATATTGGTCTTTTAAACCTTGGAATTCCTGTTTCAAAATAAAACAACGTATCGATACAATACAATACAACAATCTATATATATATATTTATTGAAAAAACATATGAAAGTGGAATTATGATAATTATTATTTAGAAGAGGTATGATCAAAAATTTATTTGTAATTAAGTAAGGTTATATTTAAACTTCAAAGCCGAAAACGTTTAAGCCACCTCGATGTTTTGTAGATTGTTATGTATTTTTTGTAAATTGTTAGTATGCGGCTTAGAAAATACAGTGATTACTTCTTTTGGATTTTCTAATTAGGTGTCTTCGTTAAATGAAAAGTATTGATATTTTCGAAGCATTTTAAGCAATAAAATAAAAATTTTCAATTTGTGGCTTGGACGTCTTCTGTTGGATTCCTAACACAAATTAGTTTACCTTTTGCGCCAAACACCGCTAAAAAATGAAAGTTTTCGATACATATTTACATATAATCAACGTTATAAAGCTTTAAATCTGTGAAAATTATTCATGTTTTGTACTCCTCGTTATAACAGAAGAATACGCAAAGAAAACAATTATGAAATCAGTATTTCGTCCAATAAGTAACCTGAAAAATAGTTTTTTTTGGTTTGTTCCAACAATTTGACAGTTCTATATTGTTTTTAATTACATTTGTAGCTATTCTACTTTTTTGATAGCATTAACTTCATCATTTCAATAAATTGTCATTATCAAATCATTTCATTTCAAATCGCATTGACAATATAAAAATAAATCTACGTATTAAAGTGAATTAATTTTATAGAATCATCCAAGAATATATTTATCAACTTATCCGACCAAATATAAAAAAATATATTGGCGCTTAGGTTGTCTATGGTCCTTGCGTCAATCAACTGTGTGTTTACCTCGCCGGTACCCTGTTTATAACCTTTTTGTAATTTTTGGGAAAACATATTAATTTGTTTGTTCTTTGGCTGGTCTTGAGATGGATACAATGACGAGAAGTAATAAGAGCATCATATAGAACGTATTTCCCCATTTATTGAATTTATTATTATTTTTTCACAATTGTTAATATTTAGTTTCAGATTCGGACAAAACAAATCCAGAAGGCTCCGATCCTCAAGGATCCTCTACGAGAAAAACTGCTCTTATATCTTTTCGCACTGGGAAAACAATGGAAATACCAGAGAAAGATATAGTATGTATTAAGTTGCAATCTATCATTGGGTAAAGCTGACGTATAACTCTCGTTATTAGACGTCAAAAAATTAAAGATGGCGGCGAA
>JAGVSQ010005511.1:0-17627 GCA_022683975.1 Rhyacophila evoluta
CGTTTTTTCACCAATTAAATGTTTTTTATTGAAAATATACTTTTTACGTAAAAATTTCTCGAGTGGTAAAGGTTAAATTCTTGGAATTTTTTGTTCATTGCTTAACATTTATTCGTGAAATCATTTTATAAGGTTCGTGTTGTAGACTTCGACTGAAAATTGTTTCAGAATTTTCGTATACAATTACTGTACTAAACAATAATTAATTTATATATTTGATTCCCCGAATTTTATAGTTTACTGGCTGTACACTCCATCGCCTGCCAGGTGTCCACACACAGTATATGAGTGTAGACCGTGGCGTAATTAATATGAGGTGCAGTTTATCAGGACCTTGATTGGCTATCTTTAGAGTGTTAATGGTTCGTATTCTAACTCAGCTGTCAATATCAAAAAGGCGTTTCTGTCTTGTCTTATCATTATCATCGTCAGCTGAATCGGTTTATGAAGGCCTCCACCCGGCTCCCTTCAATATTTTCGATCGATAGCTGTTAGTCGTTAAGTATTTTGTCGTTTGTCAATTTATTGCGTATTGATGACAATTTTGGAGTGATTACGTAAATATCATAAAAAATACAGTTGATATGCTTTTCGTATTAATACTATATACACAGCGGCTTATAAATTCTACCGTGTCGTATTATTACGTCAGTTTTGGTAATAAACTAAAAGAAATTATGCCGCAAATGTCAAACTATTATCAAAGTATTAAGCTTTAGATTTTGAAAAAAGAAGTATAACATGTACCAAAGAAGCGTGCAGGAAAAAGGAATCAACCCTCATTCACGGCATTATTCGTCTATGAGGGTTAATTCATTTTGGTTCAGCAGGGTATTTTTTTAGAAATTCGCGATAAGAATATTTCGAATTGAAATTCCATTTGAATGATTAAAAGAGTGCTCTACGTCAAACTTAACAAATATATATCTACACTATAAAACAGAAAATAATATACATATGTGTCCGTCTGTCACAAAGATTCCTCTGAAACAGTAAATATTGCCAACGTGAAATTTTTGTACGTTATTTTGGTCACCACTTCTAGGCTGTTTTACTTTGAAGTTCTAACATCATCACCAATGGTCAACGAGAGACTAAAAATATTGTATGCAGTCAAATATTTAAATATTTTTTTTTTAAATGATAAATGAAATTAACTTCAATAAAGAATGAGTTTCGATGTATCCCAGGAAAAGTCCGGTAATAAAAATAGTATATTTATAAAATACTGGTTAGACCGATTGTCAAGAATATCTTGAAAAAGCAGCCAATTACATCCACGTATATCTGACTGATAACTGACTATGCTTGAAGTTTTTTTTTTAGAAGAAATTCTGTCTGCATATCTTTTTCTTCTTCTTCACCGTATCGGATTCTCAATTGCTGCAATACATCGCTTCCAAAGGCGACAAAGGCAAAACTGCTTTCTTCATATTATGTATGTTCTATTGTTCTGGACATGCTTTTGATGTGAATGGGTAATTTGTATCTTTCCTAGATATATGAGAAGTTTTATGTTCGAAACACGCTCTGCTTCGGTAAGATAATCTATAAGATTTTCTTTATACCATGTTTGCTCCCATCGTGTAGCATATGGATCAACACCGTGTGAATGTATCCACTCTGAAAGAGGAGTATATGGATCTCCGCAATGGAAGACATCTTGAGAAATTATTTTTCACGAATATTGTTTGTCAGACAATTGCTCAACCCAATAGGCTTCCAGTCCTGTATTTTTGTATTTTTTAAATACAAAATATGGGCAATCGAACCCGCATTCCCCGGATTGCTAGACGCGCACGCTACCAACTACACTACCGGGGAGTCTATAAGATAGTTAGTAATAAATCTAAGTATGAATTGTATTTTTCTTTCTTATATAAGTACAGGGTAGGTCTCTTAAGAAAAAAACTTTCAAAAAGTTGAAATGTATCAAATTGAGTAGCACGCCTGAGGCTAAAAATTTCATTATAAAATCTCGTTATCCACAATTGACAGTGGAATGAGAGTGAGTCCAAGAAAGAGAGATGTATAATAATAAATTTGGCTGTAGTACGTATCCACATTTCATAACAAACCGTCACAGTAATTATGAAGTGATGTCGAGTTGCCGCGAGGGTTTTTGAAGTGGGGTCTGGGCTGTACACAACCCGCTGACAAATGGGGCTGGGTGGCTGGCAGGCATTGCCGCCCCAACGGCTGGCTATAGTACTCATTGCTTTGTGCTAGGGATGATGGGACGCCGAGTGTATCGATATTCGGTACTCAGACACTCAAGATTAAAGATATCATTCAATACGAATCCACTTACGAATTATAATAAAATCAATGTTCAAGATTAAGCCCTGCTACATGTAACTGTTTGATTAGTAAAATATTTTTTTATGTACACACGTTTTAAACGCTACAATCTTTCACTGATTATCTAAACTAATATCATAAAATCAATTGAATTGGATATGCCGATTTGTAAACAGTACGTTTATATTTCCTAATAATGAACACAATAAACTAAAAAGTTATTTCAAATTGGTAAGAATGTGTGTAACATTACCGCATGCGTCCACTCCCATTTTGGAATCAAAGGGGCACAAATTTGAACCTATATGACTGATTTATGTGGAGTCTTATGTATTTCTATTTTATTCGTTCTCTACAATACATACTATTATAATTATCGAAAGAGTGTAAGGATTTTTTTTTATATAAAATGTTTCTTTCTCAATGTGTGGACTTAACGACGTTTGATATTAATCAACACGTGTAACCATTTCATTAGTAAGTAAATTTTTATGCACACACTTTTCAAACACTACAATCGTTCACTGGTATCATAAAATCAATCGAATTGGATCTGCCGATTTGTAAACAATTCTTTTCTATTTCCAAACAATGAACAAAATAATCTAAAAAGTTATTCCAAATTGGTAAGAATCTGCGTAACATTAACACATGTGGTAACTCCCATTTCGGAATCAAAGGAACACTTGAAACTACATTTGAACACATATTACTGATTTATGTGGAGACTTATTCATTTCTATATTACTCGTTCTTTACAATACTTACCATTATAATTATCGAAAGAGTGTAAGGAAAATTTTGTTACACAAAATGTTTTTTTTATCAATATGTGGACTTAACGACGTTTGATATTACTAAGTAATATTTTTATGCACACACGTTTTAAACACTACAATCTTTACTGATTCTCTAAACTAATATCATAAAATCAATGGAATTGGATATGCCGATTTGTAAACAGTACTTTCATATTCCTAAATAACGAGCAAGATAATCTGAAAAGTCATTCCAAATTGGCAAGAATGTGTGTGACATTAACACATGTGGCAAATCCCATTTTGGAATCAAAGGAGTGCTTGAGAACAAATTTAAACACATATGACTGATATATGTGGAGTCATGTATTTCTAATACTCAACATTAAAGATTTTGTCTGTATATCTTCTTCTTCTTCACCGTATCGGATCATCAATTGCTGCAATACATCGCTTACGAAGGCGACAAGGCAATACTGTTTTTTTTTCACCTTGTGTAGTCTCGTTCTACTGTTCTATACATGCTTTTGATGTAAATCGATAATAATAATTTATGTTCGAAGTACGCTCTGCCTCGGTAAGGTAATCCATAAGATAGTTCGTAATAAATCTCAATATGAATTATCTATACAAAAATGTGTCGGTAATACAAGACATTGCAAAAAATAAAACTATACTTTACAAAGTGACTTAAACAAAAAAATCAAGATACGCGTTCCAGCAATATTGACGACGATATATTCCACTTTCGGAGTGAACATGGTAAAAAAATATGTTTAGTTCATTTTTTTTTAATACTATGTTCTCTCTAAAAAGGGACCATGTGGGCCTCAACAATGTAGAGATGACCACTTCAAAAATGTAGCATTATATTTATGGATTTCCACATTGTCTAGACTTATTTTGACAGAATTTTTCACGAAAATTGCTTGTCAGTCAATTACTCAACCCGTTGGGCATCCAGCTCTGTCTCTTTGATTTTTTTGAATTAAATAGTTATGGGAATCGAAGCCGCAATCTCCGACTATGATGCGCGCACGTTTACCTCTCGGCTTCCTGATATAATTGTAAGTATTGCGCTTAACAGTAATGAAAAAGTATCGAAAGCACCTCTAGGTACTATTATGCAATAACTTCACGGTGTACAGCGCGATAGCTAACCTTCAGACCTCCGGACCACTACTAACTAACTACCGGGTGGGTGATCGGTATGTATATAATACGTCGCCATGGTTACGCGCCGGGTACAGGCTACCGGGAGGCTTGTGATGTAGCGCTAGTCGGAAAACGTGTAAATCATCGGTGAATCAATACCAGTTGAAGGCCTCCGCGTGTTGTTTTTTTTATAGAATCAAATAGATTTAAAAAAAATAATTCGTCTCGGATTATATAAACATATTGTATAACGGTTTGAAATAATGTTACTAATTCGATTTTGTTACACGAATTTGCGTGAATATAATTTTTTTCTTCCGGTAGCGTAGTTGGTAGCGTGCGCGCCTAGCAATCCGGGGAATGCGGGTTCGATTCACCATCTGTCGGATTAAAAAAATCTAAAAATGCAAGACTGGTTTCCCATTAGGTTGAGTAATTCTCTGACAAACAATTCTCGTGAAAAATAATCTGTCAAAACGTCTCATTGCAAAGATCCATATACTCCACTTTTGGAGTGGATATCTTCACACTATGTAGATCCATATGCTCCGAATATGGTATAATTACGTAACTAATATAATTTAATACGCGTTCTATCAACATCATGTAAGCTGCAAATTCTGAAGCAGTAAATAAATTTAGCTTTTAAATTTGAGAAAAGGACGTTCTGTCAATGTTGGCAATACATCCATATGCGCCACTATATATATATATCTAAGAATAAGTGGTAGAACCCTAGATTTTGAAATTGGACATTCGAGAATATAATATTTCAAGAGTTGCATAAATTCATCTTTCGGAGTGGATCTTCACACTGTCCCATCCATATGGTCCACTTTGGGAGCGAACATTGTATAAATATATATATACATATACACATACTGTACTTGTTAAACTATTATAGTAATATCCTTTAACATCGCAAACGACTTGCAAAGTATTCTGTACGCCTACGTTTCGTCTGTAGAAAGACGAAAGGACGTAAACCTCATTTTTAAGTTTGAAATAAAGGATGGCATGTGAAATTTGCGACCAGGAAAAGGGATATCCACCACATCAACTTTATTACTTTTTCTTTAATAACTCATCAAATGAATATCAGATTGCGTAAATAAAACAGCAGTTTTAGTCTTCATCCTCTTCTAAGCTGTGCTATAAATAAACGTTTTTGTGTGCTTTCTGTAAAAAAATCTGTGGGCCACGTCCTTTTTCATTTCTACGGTCGATTTAATATAACATTACATCCATAACTAGTAATCTTTATTGTACGTAATACGTTGTCTCCTAAATTACCCGAGAGGCCGCTATAAAGTGTTAAAATAATCTGCCATAAATATCCGTCCCTTTCCCGCGTGCTTTTTTTTATACATATTAAAAACAAGTATTTTCTTGGCGTTATTTCCCCAGGCGGTGATATATGGGAAGCTCTAATCTTCCACAATATTGTCCTCGTATAATATGTTAGCTCGACACAACGCGCGCAATGTAGGAAACAGAAGGCCATTTGGCGTGTGTTACTTGTTTTTAGTTCATTAGACGTATGGCAAGGTGTGAATCTTTGGTGGGTTTGTAGTGATAATTGATCACATATAATAAATAGTTTATTCCACAAATTCGTGCGTATTTTTATTATAAGCTTTTACTCAGTTGTGCTTTGGACAGTGCCACTCTTTATTGCTATTTCTATCCAACCAATGCCATTTTTTGTAGCTTTGTCTCACTTCCGCACATTATTGATAAATTAAAAAAAATACAATACATATTATCTCTCCTTTCTATATTATATTCGCTACTTATGCTGAGGAAATTACCATCACATGGCGCCTCCACCAGTAGCTTCACATCCTCCCAGATCATGACGCGGCATCCTTTGATTCCGCTGAGTATAGTATCCCCGGTCTCCTGGGTAGCGTAGAGGTTAGCGTGCCCCCTAGGAATTCGGGGACTGTAGGTTCGATTCCCACATCTGTCGGATTTTTAAAAAATCTGAAAATTCACGGCTGGATGCCTATTGAGTTGACAAATTGTCTGACAAACTTCACGTTGCGGAGATCCGTATATTCCAATTCAGAGTGGATATCTTCACACTGTGTAAATCCACATGCTCCGCTTTGGAGCGAACATGGTATACAAAATGCACCCAGCCGTCATTCAGGACACCAGAATCACGCCGGTCAGAAAAAAGACAAGCAGGATCCAGGCTCTCCATATGTATCTGTAGTACATATTCCAATCAGTTCCTGCGCCGTTGCATGACTTTTAGTATGATAGGGGGCTACCTCGTACGCTCTCTTGTCCCCGAGTTTCTTACTAAGTAAAACCACCTCACCCCCATTATTCGACTCTGTTCTCAAAGCTTACTTTCTTTCTTTCTAAGCCTTTTTTAGCGGAACGTTTTTCTACAATAACCTTTATTATCAACATTTTGATGACATCTTAAAGGTAATTGTTTAATTTCATTGACTTCAGGTGAACTCGATAAAAAAGGCCTATTTTTTGTTAAAATCCAGTAGACCCGAACATTTGAAGAGTATTACACAGGCGCTGTAGTCAAGTGATGAAAGCGATGTCAAACAAAATGTGCGTAAACTGGTTGGTCTATTGTCTGATATTGAATAATTGTTACGATTTTTTTTTAAATGAATTTAAAATACAATAGACAATAATATTTTTTTTTGATATCCATTAATTTTTATACAATAAAATTTATCCACCATTATTTTTGATCTCAGTGTACTTTTTTACACGGTATCGTATGGAATGTATCCTCCGTGTAATAAGAAAATTTGGTGTACTATTCTTTAAAATATGTTCAAATATGGCTGTATACATTTTTAGAAATATATAAATAAAAATAAATGTAAAGAGATAATTTCAGAACGAAAAAAAACAAGGCCTACCATAAGAGTTACACATATTCTAGATATTAATACTCGAGGTAACATCATTACACGTAGCCATTACCTTCCGTACTGGCATCGCTAATGACAGGCTGGTTTTACACTTTAGAATATAAAGAGCTTTTGGAGAATCACCTAATTTTTTATCTTTCAAAACAACTTGAAAATTATACATTTCACACGTGGCGCGAGGGATAAAAAAGAATCCATTTTTTGTGATTTCGCCTGCTTGGTGAATTTTAATTTTCTAGCCGCGTGCGTCCTCCGCCTATATTTGCCGGGAGGATTCCGCGTACGTGTCCCTCGCAAGATATTCAAGGGATGAGCCCTCCTCGTTTATGATGGCCGGGCCTAAGTTTCGCTGAGTTCATTCAATTTGCCATTACACACCCACGCGAACGAGAAAAGGATATCTTCTGGAAACATGTACGGGAAAATATGTATTTCGAAATCGATACATTACCAAAATAATATGTCTACCGGGAAAGACATTGTCTATTGTAATTCGTGTATCATTGCAAAATCTATTTGTGTTTATTATACTCGAAATTGTTTCAATATTGTGAACATCTGTTTCGATTATGTCTAATTACTAATAATAGTGACTAATGTCAGCAAACAATCGAGTTCCTTCCAGTTACGTGTTCCTGCAATATTATCGACGATATACCGCTACGGGATTTGCTCTTACGATCTATGGTACCAAAGCGTGCAGACTGATCAGTTCAGCCACGAATCGATGATGATTTTCACACTAATTTCAAACAGTTAAAAAACAATTTCCATTCCGTCAATCGATATTGTAAACGATCAGACCACACTCATAAATAAATAAAGAAACATTCGCTTTGTTTTTTTTTCTACAAATGCTTTTATATAAATAATGGTTTCTTTGAAATTCAGTATTGTACAGTTTCCTTTGTAGAAAATCTATTTTATCGCCTCAAATAACAAGGGTTTAGTTTTACTGCCTTCGCCATTTCCTTTCGAATAGAATCACTGTTTGTCAGGATTAATCTTCCTCCGAAGTCCGTAAATCGGAGTAACCTTTCTTCTGAATGTCGCTTCTTCAACATCAATATGCGGGGGCGGAAATGGGCGACAGGATTCCTCAAACTATTCCTCCCTTCCGATCGAAGGAAGTCGTCTGAACACCGCCAACGCCTTGGGCGAGTTTACATTATTCAATGAAGTTTTGGGAATCTTTTGAACCCATTTAAACGGTGGATAATCAAGATAATATTTATATATACGACATGTGAAGGAATATAATAAATAAAAATAACATCTATTATACTTTATAATACACGTATATAAATGTTAGCAATTGGATAATTGTGAGAATGGTAAGCGGTTAAATATCAGCTGGGTTTGAGCCACTTACATTAAGGTATCTGCCATCTTCTTCATTTATTTCCAGTCCTTATTATACTCACGGCAATCGTGAAAGTATTTCCTCACCAGTGCTCGTTATTAACAGGACTTGTTCAGATCTTGGTGGCGTGATTCGTGAACGCGCTCCGATTTTGAAGGTTTGATATGGTAGAGATAAAGCTGCTATGCTAGACCTACTCGGCCACATATTGCGGATGCCTCAAGAGAGTATGAATCTGACCGGTCGTCGGCGTCCCGGATGGCCGCTAAATACTATCAATAGAATTCGGCGGAGTTACGGAATGTAGGTGTGACCTGGGAGGACGCAAGAATACTGGCGGGCGACAGGGATTCCTGGAGGTGACAAATTGTTGCGCCCGATGTTTAGCGCAACTACTAGCCAATTCTTGTGAAAAAAAAATACATTTTTACGTCGTAGAAGTTTAAAAGCTACATACTCTTATAACAAGGTTAAAAAAAAATAGGAAGCATGCTCGTTTCAATGAACACCAGCCAAGGTATTGGAAAGATACATTTGGAATTCTTTTGGTCCTTAGTAGTTTAGGTTCGTTGCACTATTCGCCTGCATAATGCGTGTTGGCAAACGGGAAATAGACATTGCTGCCATGTTTTCTTCCGAGATATCACATGTAATCATTTTGAATCTATTGGCTATTATATATATATATATATTACACCATGCTCGCTCCCAAAGTTAAACATATGGATCTGCACAGTATGAAGATATCCAATCTAAAAGTGGAAAAAGATATGGATCTCCGCAATGTGAAGACGCATTAACAGATTATTTTTCACGAGAATTGTTTGTCAGATTATCGCTCAACCCAATGGGCATCCAGCCTTGCATTTTTTTTTAAATCAGGCAGATGTGGGAATCGAACTCGCATTCTCCGAATTGCTAAGCGCGCAAGCTAACCTTTACCGGGGAGACAATATAGTCTGTGCATAATTTATATATACACTAAAGCAATCCATTGTTTTAATTTTTAAAGTATCGTGTTGTAACTAAGGTTCTTTACAACACAGTTCGTATGATATATACGTATTAGGCCAAGGGTACGATAGATGCCGCGGCGGCAAAACGACGTAAAGTGAGATGCAAAATAGTTATAAATAGGTGTGAGCAAGTGAGCAAGATGTTGTGACGACAACGTGTTGTCGCGCTGCCGATCTTCCTCACTTGCTACTCACCTATGTATAGCTATTTTGCATCTGTGTTGTCGTCGCTTTGCCGCCATCGCTTGGCTATCGTGCCCTCGGCTTTAACATGATGATAAAGTTTATGTGCATACTAAGGCATTATTTTCAGCACAAACGTATCAGGCTATCATAAAAAGTTTCGGATAAATATCATTGTCACATTTTGATTATCTTTATTTAAAAACATTTTACATTTCCCGTGTCTTTATATCCGTGGTAAAATACACACACGCTAATAACGTTTCCCATTAATATTGGTGACTTCCATTATTTATATCGGCCGCGAGTTCAATATCTCATGAAGCGGATGACGACTCTGTCATAGTTGGGTTCAACGTATCAGGCTGCCATAAACTGGTACGGAGTATACAATACCAATCATTATTATTGCCCGTGATGCTGCTTGGTACACAAGGTATCGTATTCAACCAATATACTCGTAAAAGGTAACCAAACGACCTCCCGCTTCAGCCATGCGCAACATAACATTTCACAGTGCACATTTTCATTTGATATTTTTTCCTGGTCCATGTATCAAGACGTGTTCCTAAATAATCATTATTTTTTAAATTCATATTCCCCGTTTGCCCAATTATCGAGTCTCGGAAAGAAATGACGACTTACTGGAAATTTTCTGTTCGCAGTTTTTGTATTCGCAGGTTCACATTAATACTGATATTACAAGTCCGTTTGTTGAAATTTTTCCCTAAATACTCTAGTCATACGTGATAGAGCTTGGAAAATTATTTCGTCCGTAACCTTTCATACGGTGGATTGTAGAATGCCGTTTGCGTCATTTAGGAGTATGTCCATATTTATGTTGAACGGAAAAATCTTCTAGATATCTGCCATTCTACATTTTCACTTTCATGGTATTAACTTCTGCTTTGAGCACCGAGATATTTTCCCATCAAAGCTTGACAATTATAGGGTTTATTAGAATATACATTATACATGCGAGCGGATTTGTGCAATAAGTTTTTTAGAATTAACTCTTTACATGTTTTCATCGACTTATAACCCTCACATTTTTAACTGTTCTAGACGTTTTTTTAAAGTATTTTTACAGCAAAATTGTTTAAATTATGAAACTGTATTGCATGTATAAAATACTGTTCGATTTTTTTACTATTAATAAAAATACTACTATTATATTCAAAAGGCCTGAAAACAACCTGACCAGCTCGGAGCTGATACAGGCTCTCGCGTTTGCCAACCGAGGTTTTGGAAGATCGTTTCTGAAGAATTTCTACCATAACGAAGACGCTGCGTTTTCTTTATAATCAGAAGAAAGATTCATATAACTGAAGAATAATTTATGGACATGGCGGATGAGAGAGCAAACGATTAATTTTACGTATCTCCTTATTTGTTTATTAATGAACGGATAAAAATAGTAGTAAAAAAAAAAATAATCAATTATCTGCTCATTTGTTACACCGGTTCACCTGCCAACGGTTGAGCACGATTTTTTATCACTTTTTCGCTACAAAAAGAGGATTGAAGTACGGGCGAGTCGAAGAGAGTTCCACTGGCCCACTTTCCAGTTCAGCTCTTTATCCGGGTTGGCGTTGCACAAAGCGTAAAAAAATATACTACCGTTTTAGGCACTATGGTTAGACGGTATGGAGAACAATGTATCTGACTTCAATTATAAGTCCTTTGATATTTGCATTTTGTGTAAAATTACTCTCCACAACTAGCATGCCAAACTCGTGGCACACAACGAATAGTTTTGCTGCCAATATAACTAACTATACGTAAGAAACGTTTTTATAAAATCTTCGTTACTTATTTTTTTCGTGTCGGGTCGTCTAGTTGTAGAGCCAGTTATCCGAGGCTTCTGTCGTGTTTTATTAATCATTTATTTTAAAGAGACACGCTGATTAATCGTGTGCTCCCAATAACCGTTTGAACCACAATGGCGCCCCAGTGGTTAGTTCAACCAGGTTTTTTTTCTGTTGGGGATACATGAAGAGTCTCTGCCTTATATTGTGGATGCCTCGAGGGATTTTTAACCTGATATTATTTAAGCCGACCGATTCTCGGCGTCCTGGAAGCCCGCTAAATATTATCTATAGAATGCATTTGGCGGAGTTACTGGATGCAGGGTATGACACGGAAGAGCGCAAGAATACTGGCGGGCGACAGAGATTCTTAGAGGCGGCATCTGGTTTCCATTCAGAGAGCGGATACGGAATAAGAGGAGGGATAATTTTTTACATTGTCGTGTTATACATAATTATTAATAACGAACTTTCAACACGAGCACTTGCTTTACAATAATTATGAATGGACATAAATTTCTTGTCAGAATTACTGACATTCATCTTGGGTCAGCTTTGAAGGTAATCACTGCAAACAAGTTTTTTCCCGAAGTACGAAAGATAGATTTTATTAAAACATTAATTTGTTCACTGCTTTTGTCATATTTTTATACTTTACTAAATAAATTCACATATCTATGAAAATTTAAGTGTTTATTAGCCTCTGAGTTTGACATGTTCAGTGAGTGAAGTCTTCCCGGTAGCGTAGAGGTTAGTGTACATGCCTCGCGTCCGGGGAGTACGTGTTAGAATCCCACATCTACTGTATTTAAAAAAAAAACTGTGAATGAAAGATTGGATGCGTATTGAGTTGAGGAATTACTTGGTAATCAATTCTTTCTAATTGGTTCTTTAATTCTACTTGGTGAAAAATATTCTCTCAAAACATGTCTTCGCAGAGATCCATATACTCCATTTTTTGAGCAGACATCTTCACACCGTGTAGATCTGCGCCACATTAAAAGCGAACATGATATAAAAAAGATATTTGTCTTAGGCCGCGGGCACGAAAGATAGCGCGGCGGCAGAGCGACGCCGGCAAAACAACGGAAACAGAGATGCATAATAGCTACAAATAGGTAAGTGAGCCAGTGAGCCAGTTGTTGTGACGACAACATGTCGCGCTGCCGAACTTTCTCACTTGCTCACTCACATATTTATGGCTATTTTGCATCTCTGTTACCGTCACTCTTCTTTCGTAGCCGCAGTCTTAGTAGTTTGACATTCTTAGTTAATGAATAACGTTTATTAATTTTAATTCAATATTGTTTAATTCAAGAAATAGTTGTTAGCAGTCACTTTACGGTCTTTATCGTGCATCTAATATGTAAAATTTTAGAGCTTTTGTATTATACATGAAATAAAGGTTATCAGGCAACTACACTTAACTGTTTATGCTTGATTCTCGGTATAACTGTATGTGTATTAAAAAAATCAATGTAATTAAAGGCTTGTCATTAAGTGATCACTATTTATATAGCTTGCCTCTCAGCGTCTATTAGATGTCAAATTCTGTTTATCTTATAAAAAAATTACAGTGGAATGTGTCAACGAGAACGGTTGCCATAAATAATTTGATCGAATCAATATTCAACACTTATTGGCCTACATTTATTTTATAATTAGCTCAGTCACAATTTCTCGCATTCGATACTAAGTGTGGCCTCGGGCTATATTTAACTGGCGACTCTAGGTATTGGTGGTTGGGATTCGATTTATCGGTAATTGAATAATTTTAATTCATAATCTAATTTTGAAATATTGTCATTAACAAAGTAGAAATAATAATTTGGGTATGAACAGACCACTCAAATAATTAAAGCTGACTTTTACAACGTGAGCGATGTTAATGTTAAAATATTCGTTTGAATTGCGGTGTTCGAAAGATCAACGGAACAAAATATATCTGTGGCCTAGGACCTATGTTAGATATTTTTATCGTTATCATAAAGTACTTTAAATTTTCCTTCTTTCAATACAATACTAGAAAAAAACTCCGTAGTTATCAGCTTTAGGCCGGCGCTGCGATAGACCCGACGGCAACAGAGATGTAAAATAGCCATACGTAAGTAAGTGAGCAAGTTGTTGTGACAACTGAACTTGCTTATATCTAGCTATTTTGCATCCCTGTTGCTGACACTCTGTCGCCGTCGCTCTGCTTTCGTAGCGCCGGTTCAAGCCAAGCTCGTGAATATAATATATTACGATACAACTAGAAATTCACGATGTATAATATATTTTTTATGAGGAGCAATTACCTAAAATGGACAACTGGTATATTCGACATAGGCACTGACGTTACGTGCTTTTCCCTTTCTACAGTCGAATGTAGATCCACGAGAATTTTAAAAGGATCGTGGATTTTTAAGAACGAGGCCATCACAGGAACAATGTGGTTGGATGAAGTGGAGATCTACAAGTTGTAATCAGCAATTAGCACAGTATTGCGAAGGAAACGTTGTGATGATGATGCATATGAAACATAATACACGCAGCTATCAATCGTTTGAAAATGTATAATTTTTAGTTTTTTATGACCCATCAAAACACATTATTAATGAGAAATTATGCTGTATATATAGTGAATCATCATAATTGTAGCTGAAGCCCGAGTTAATGTTTATTGTTATAATTGTTACATAAAAATTTAGAAAGCACCCGAATAATCACTTAATTTATTCCAATGATGATTTCGCAAATCCAACATAATATTATATTTGAAATGTAATATGAACAAAAAAGTTATTTCACGTAACCTCGATAATTATTTCGCGTTACGAATAATTCGGCTTCGAAAAATGCGAAATTATTATTCTTACAATTATAATATTGTTGCATTTTGTGATCTAGTTTTAATATCTCTTTTTATTATTAGCTTTTATTTAGGATCGTTTTGGCCGTTGCATATCTTACCGGTTCTCATCATCGCTAGATTATTTATTATGTGTATAGAAGTCTCTCGCTGCATGGTTATTTATGTAGTATCGAACATAACAATTAATTCTATCTCTATTCTGTCACCCGTGTTTGCATGATTCCGAACACATCCGCTTTCACTCGAGCATTGACGATGGTTGTTTACTCATGTCATATAAAATATGTATGAGTCTGTATTGACAACTACAATTAATTCACCGAAGAAGATTCAGTTTCGAATCCAGATGACGAATAGTTTAAATATTAATGTTATCAATGCATTACCATTTACCTGTGTTAACAAATCGTTTTCAATACAAAATCTTTAGAAAATTTATGTATTGTTCTAGAAAACAATGATTACGATTACAAACAGAGGTTTGTAAAAGCAATTTTCTTAATTAATAGAATATCACAAAGTTTATTCATTAATTCATGATTTTTTACTGTTTGCATTTTTTCTAGACTCATATACAAGCGTTTTATTTTAAAAATTTACTTTCAAAATTAAGGCTTCATATTTCACGTAATCATTTTACGTATTATTAATTTACTAACGATGGAAACTTTCGTAATATTAGGTTATTTATAAATCTATTGTATAATAAATTCGTTAGCATATCAGTCTTTCTCAAACCTTACGTCGCCGTTTCAAATGAATTTCGCCCACTGTGAAGCTTGTTGTGATAGTTTAGAAGTGCTGGTATATCCAATATGATATTATTAGATTACTATTTCTGGTCAGATTACGAGAATTTAGTCTAAAAGCCATAGGACTCAGCCTAGCGATGGTGAAACATTGGGATGTCCGTTTTTTGTGGAGCGGTAAAATAAAGTATTTTTGACGAAAAAAATGTTAGGTTTGGCTTTTATTGTATGAATATTTAAGCTTGGGATCGTTTTAAATTATTCAGTTGCCATTCAAAAACAGTGCAACCAAATTAAAAAAATATTTTCTAAATGTGGTCTTTATTTTTATATTATTTATCCAGTCTAGCTATCATTAATTATATGTAGACCTTTTTCAAAATTTGATCTCACGTTATTTTTTTTCCATGTCCTCCGAAAGCGGAGCATATGGGTGAAATGGAGTATATGGATTTTTGCATTGGAAAGACTTATTTTGGCAGTTTTTTATGATAATAGGGTGTCAGCCAATTGCTCAATCCACTGGGCATCCACTCCTGCATCTTTATTCTTCGCTCCCTAAGTGGAGTATATAGACACCGCGTGCCGCCTCCAAGAATCCCTGTCGCCCGCCAGTATTCTTGCGTCCTCCCAGGTCATATCTGAATCCCATAACTCCGCTGAATACATTCCATAGATAGTATCTAGCGGTCTTCCGGGACGCCGACGACCGGTCGGTTTAATGAATATGCAGGTCAGATTCAGACTCTCTTGAGGCATCAGCAATCTATGGCCGAGCCAGGCCCAGCGTCGCAGCAACACTTTGTCAGTGATAAGTAGCTGCATAGTCTGTTCTCTTATCTTCCTATTTTGAATGAAGTCATACCATCGTATCCCCGGAATCCGCCGCAGACACCTGTTCTCAAAGCTTAAAATACGGTTGTTTTGGGTCTTTGTTGGGTGCCACGTTTCACAACCGCAGAGTAGCACTGACAGAATACATGCATTGAACAGACGACATTTGGTTTTTACTTACACCTTTAGGTTTTTGAAATCGTTCATCTGTGGGATTCGCAACTCGTAACCTCCAGCTTTCGACGCACGCATGCTGATATCTTATTCACCAATTTACTAAAATTCAAAAAGGTTCGTCATATCTGGCGCATGGTTTACTGTTTTATAATTATTACATAATGACAGGAATCCATTATAGCGCGATTATTGTTTACAATTATAGTTCTATTATAAACACAAGGTGCTATTCCTCGTGCCGCTATTGATTTCTGATATTAAATGAATATCAAGGTAACAATAATTGTCAGAATTATTATCCTGTATGAATTATACTGAGGCCGTTACGTCGCAATGAAAAATGCAATGCACAATGCAAATTCAAAAACAATCCCAAATAATTTGTTCGGCGTTTCTGGGCAGTTTTTTTCTTTGATAAATTCGTTTTCCATCGATGAGTCGTCGGTATTTTATGTCTAAGTGCTATGTTCAACATGCACATCTCTGTGCCACATTGTGCTAGTTGGTATCATAGTTATCATTTGTTGGACCATATTGTCAGATTTAAATTGAATGTATCAGGCGCATACATTTTTTTTTTGTCTTATTTCATATAATTGGACACAAAATATTTTACGAATATTCAGTGGATCAATTCGAGTGGATTTCAATTATAATACATCTAGTAATAACAAATGATTTGAAGTCATATCGTGTAAATGTGATGGAACATGTTTCAGGAATTCATAAGTATATAAAAATATATTGATACCAAAAGCGAACACGTTTAGCCATGACATTGTTCTCTGTATTGGTATCAATAATGGCAGGTTAGCTCTGCACTTTGGAACAAAAAAACATCCAAGATAATTAGGTATCAGGGGCACATAAGAATATTAACCAGAATTATACACGGAAAAGAAATATTGTATGTAATAAATTATGCATGTGTACCAACCAACCGGGAGCGCATACTGATTTCGTGCTGTTAAATGCAGTGAATCTCTCACTATGGAAAATATACTAACTAGATTGCCAAGTTCATGGATCATCGAGTCGAAATAAATGTATCAGGCGCACATGATAATTGGGCGGTCTTGCATTCGCAGTGTTGGGTAAGCGAAAATTATTTCAGTGTGTTGCAAATTTAATAATGACGTTTCGGGCGCATACACACGCGTTCCGTAACAGCGAACGACGCGCATCGCTCTGATTGCTTTCGACACCGGTTGGCAATCGCGATAATGTAATAAAAATATAATTTATCGCATTATATCTATATTGCACAGTAGCACTTGGATTCAGATGGTTTGGAGAGTTACCATTTGCACAAGTCGTTTTAATGTTATCAACATGATTACTGTTAATCAGTAGCCATTCAGCTATAATATTTATTGTTTTAAATGTACGTACTGACTATTTGTTATCTTCTTCTTCTTCTTCCATGTTCGCTCCCTAAGTGGAACATATATGCACCACGTGTCGCCTCAAAGAATCCCTGTCGCCCGCCAGTATTCTTGCGTCCTCCCAGGTCATAC
>JAGVSQ010005512.1:0-17626 GCA_022683975.1 Rhyacophila evoluta
ACGATTTTTCAAAAATGTGCGAAATAGCAAATTGTGCGAAAGTCGAGTGTGCGAAGGATGAGGTCCGCCTGTACATAGATAATTATTTTTGCACGTTTATATAAAGTATAAATAGGTACAAAAATATGCATTCATAATAAATACACAATTGATTTAAATTATAATTTTGTGTTTCTATATTTGCAGTACCTTATGGAGACGCCTACCATTGTCCAAGCAAACATGGCACATTCTTCTGACGATGAGGAGGAAAATCCTGAGCAACTCCTCGACGAGTGGTTGGGGGAGCTGGACATGCTAACAGGGGTAAGTCTCTTTGCATCAATTTCTTTACTAGTTAACATATTATCAATTAAATCTATTTTTTTGATATTTGATACAGCTCAATTGTTTTATTTCAACTTTTTTTGTTTTTATTTGCTGTCTTCAATTCAAATAGAGTACACAGCATACGGTGTTTTCCAGTGTGAAAATTTCTATTGTCATATTATTTTAAATAACCATAAATACAATAGTTTTATTTTGTCTTTAAATCTTAAAAATACAGTAGTAATCAATGCGTCAACTTCAATTTGGACATTATTATGTCATATTTTAATTATATGTTGATAATTTTATAGTTTGTCATCCATTTAACGTCACCACGCCATTGCACCAATACTCAATTGGTGTTAAAAACACGACTGTAAAATATAAGCACGACCATTTCTTGTCTGTCAAGACACTTCACTTCAGAAAAGATTTATAAATAATTGAAATCCATGAATGAATCCGTACCAATGAACGAAACGTATACGGTCACACCTTACTATTTAATATTTTATTTATTCAAACGTCTATTACACATTTTTCATGAATTATTAATCTGTCAATTATAAATATTCGGCAATCTATGTGACAACACGTTGATACGAAATCATTAATTTTTAATTATCATCTCTTAAATTCGTTTATAACATAAAGCGTGAAGAGTTTTCAGAATATTAATAAGGTAGACGTTTATTTTTATCAATATTTGGAATTTTCATATAAAGGTCACTATTTGAAATTGAAATTGTTTTACTTTTCAAAGTATTCTTATTTAAAACGTACCATAATTTTTGTTGCAATATGAATATAATTATATTAGTTTACTAAACATTTTCTTAGCAGATAGAAGACTTTAAAATAATATTTAATACTCATTGTCGTTGTCTTTACTATCCATTTGTTACCATAAAAATACCATAATATTTCGATAATTACGGTGACCGATGCTTGATTGTCAATCGTCATTTATATGATGTAATTATAACATAAAATTGTTATTTGTTTGATTGATTTTGGGATGTTTTACTGGTAAAATTAGTATAAATTGCTTATTTAATCGTTTCGATCTAAGTGTATTTGTAAAGCTGATCAACGTTTGTATATGATTTATGTTTTATTACTAGTTAGCATAAATTAAACATTAATCGATGTTAAAAAATATGCAATTCGTATTCATCTGTAGTTGATTGAAGAATTTGTCTTATTAGTCCTGAAAAGTGTCGTCACTTTTATAACTATGTCTCCTTATACATCAACAAGGTTGTATGCAAATCTATAATTACGCAATTTACTATCAATTATTCCATTAAAAAAAACAAAAAAGTGGCGATCAGAATGTTGTCTATGGTCTGACAACGTTTCCACTTCCGTTGCATTTAGGAATCGAATTGCAGTTATTTAAAATGGCAACTAAATAATCTCCTCTGATTGAATATACTATGGTTTGATTGTAACAATATTTGTGATTTATAAAGCGCATGTCGTTCATACATCATAATTATATTCATAGCTAATCTTACTGTATTATTTATATTTTGTAATGCGCAATTATTTTCTATTCGTCTTACGGTCAGTGGCGTGATTTCTAGAATATTAAGAATACGTCTTATTTCTTACATCCGGCTTCGGATCAAATCATTCTCGAATTTATAACCATCTTATTACAATGCGATACAGGCTCCAGGTTTTTTGTAACTCTGTACCGAGGAAAACAAATATACATATAACTACGCTTAAATGCTTAACGTAGATGCTGTCCAACACTGTGGTTTAAATGTCGGTGGTAGAGTACGATGCCGACCCATGGTCCATACTATAAAAAACCGTTTTGTCACAATCCCATAATTTACCTTTTGAATTCATGATATAGAACTCTCACACATGCTTGATTTTTTTTTCCTTGTTCGTGAACGTTATTCTGCATTATGCAAAATAGTCATACGATGTTAATGTTTTGTAGATCGCTTCTCGATATCAGATTTACGGGATGCGTCTGATTAAGACCAGGTGTGGGTGAGTGGATTGCGGCGACATTTAGTAGGATGTTAATGGCAGTATTACATAATACATACAGAAAAACTGTATCTGGTTCAAGAAATATATAATATATTAATATATATCTTGTTGTTTATCCCTGCGATATAACCAAAAAATCAACAAAAGGCACGTCCATTTTTAATCAAGCACAACAATAATTAACAAAAGTAGTATTTGGTTACAACCTCTTAAATTTTATTAGTGCGATACAAATTTTATGATGGTTATCTAACCTTGAAAATTTTATTACATTGTATGTATTTTAGATATTGTCTAAAATACATTAAAATGTGAGACATTGCTATTCGAAATACATTCACAAAAAATGAGAACATAAAAATACATATTACAAAGGCAAAGACGTCGACAAGACAACGAGTTACATAGTTGTTGCAGTACACTGTACGTACATCCTTATCTCCAGACTTCATACACGCCACTGTTAATGTTAGACACGCACATACAAGTACATACATTAATGCAACACTACATCATATCAAATATGTCGACTAGGTTATAGCGAATGTGATATCTTAGTTCTCGTATTAATATCCATATTTCCGAAGTCTCTGAACAGAGTACACATATCCTGTTGTAATGCCGTCAAATGAATAAAAATGTATGTATATACATACACCTGCTTTGCAAGTCTAGCTTATGGATTTACACGTTATGAATATATCCGCTCTTAAAGTAGAATACATGGATCTCCGCAATGTGAAGATATTAACTGATTATTTTTCACGTGAATTAGTTATGGGACAATTGCTCAACCAGTCCTGCATATTTCGGATTTAAAAATCTGGCAGATGTGGTGATCGAACCTGCACTCCCTGGATATAAGGCGCCCACGTTAACTTCTACTCTAACGGGAGGACAATGATTTACCACATATTATTTTAGTTCGAAATTAGTCAATAATTCCAAAAATGTACTTACGGGATAATTATTGCAGTACGTATTTATTTAAACCGTAAAATGATTTGTTTTATATATATCGTCGGTGTACAGGCAAAATCACATAAGTCACTAAAACACAATCCTGAGACGATCGCATTTCAAAATTTTGCAATTTTGAAAAAACTGTAACCGGATGAATTGGTCCAAAGTTATATATTTTATTATTTTTAATGCACCCTTATGACCGCATCAATAAATACATCACAACAGTTGCAGCGGACTTAACAGCAATCATTAATTAAAGTCACTTAATTAAACTTATGTTGAATATCAAAATAGGTTTAAATGAAAGTTAAAAATAAAACATACGATTTAATGTAAATAGTATGCCATTCTAAAGAGAACGATTTTGCACATGTAAGCTGATATTCAAGTACATAATTTCATTAAACATCGGGAGTTAATGGATTGTGCCAGTACAGCAACGACATGTTACTGTTCTAACTTTGTTATAAAATATATCGTAAATATTCATTCATATGGACGCATTATTATTTGATGGTCATTCATGTTTTTATGAAAGCACGTACATAATCAATATAATACAACGAAACACGGCGCACGTATTATTTTACAATATAAATCAACACGTTTGTTAATTTTTATAAGACTGTTACTGAGTTCGCATGCGCGCGTGCTGAAGTCCCCGGATTCTGAATTGCAAATGCATATTGAATGATTTAAAAATCGCAAGAATAAATGGGACCATTTTACAAGTCTGACGTCCAATTCTTGAAAACAATAATCCGACAAGTCAAATCCTTATGTTGTGAAGATCCTTACAAATTTCGAGTGAACGTCGTTTCAATCAACGATTGATAAAAATAATTCTTCCGAAGAAATATTATAATTCAATTAATACTCGATTAACATTCATAAATAACTTCATTCTCTCCGTGCTATTTCGGGATACTTAGATAATAAATGTATATACGTTTTACTATATATTTGTAAACGGAAATGGTTAAGCGACTGTCGATCATTGGTTGAAAAAATTTCATTGAGGAATACTCACGTCTATTGAATAAATTGCAATGGCGTGCCTAAATTCGATTTAGTCACTACTAATTTCATATTTATATTTTATTTTACATAATTCTGTTTTTATCAGTCATTTGTGGCTATTATTAATTTATTGAGTTAGTCTTCAATCTTGACAATTGACAATTTTTGTCCAATTAATGAGAAAATATTTTTCAGTGGAGCCACTCTAAGCGTGATTTTTGAAGATTAAAGCCGCGGGTAGAGATGATTAGGCAACACTTATAAACTAGGTAAAAAAATTGATCAGAAGCAACATAAAATTGCAGTTCTATTCTCTCGGAGACGAATAAGGAAGTTATCGAGGGTATCAAGATCGGCCAAGAGTTTTGGAGTAGATAGTGGTACTGATCGTCGAATACTGATAATAATAAATATTAATAATTTTAAAATATACATTTATCGTTTGGTATCTTGCAAAATTACATTAGTTATTTTTTTTACCATATTTTCTAAAATTTTTGATCGATTCAGTAATTACATTGCACATCTAATCTATAAATTCGTAAAAATACACTTATTAATACACAATAAAGTTGCCATTTTTACACTTTTGAGCATACTTGATAATGTTAATCTAAATTTTCCGATGTCAAACAACTATATTAAATTATATTCAACTTGATTTTGACAAAAATAAGACTTAGTATTTATTCCCGGTTTGTCGAGTGTTTTACGTTTGTTACGGTACATTATACCCGTTAGCGGAGCGATCGTAAAAGAGATGCAAAATAGCTTTAAATAGGTGAGTGAGCAAGTTCGGCAGCACGTCAGTCACAACAACTCGCTCACTCACATATTTATAGCTATTTTGCGTATCTGTTTCCGTGGTTTCGTCGCCGTCGCTCTGTCGCCGCGACATTTATCGTACCCTCGGTCGTAGAATACAACAATCATTTAATATTAATAAGTTGCTATTTTTATCATTTTTTTTTTACTTTAAAAAAAATCTGTTTTTCGTAAAATCGTACGCCATTATGGTATGACTGAAATGCGGTTGAGAGCTGAAATGGTGGTGGGAGTACTTGGCAGCAGCATGTGCTAAACGCGAGCTGTGAACTGCCAACTGATGTGGGCGAAGCAGTTAACCAGTCAATGAATAATGAAATGCTTACTATTTCCAATAACACCGTCCTGCACAAATCAACGGTAAGGTGTTCGTAATCGTGAATAATAGTCGAATATACTGGACGCACCGTGCCACAACCGCGAGACGATGACTCTTTCGTTTTTAATAAAAGTGTGTGGGTTTCTAGGAAAAACATTTTATTTCAGTACAAATGATAAGTATTATATATGTGACCCGATACTATAAGTGCCTAAGTCAAATATTGGCCATTTTATTTTGACTGGTATCAGAAAGGTCTTTAAAGTCTCCCTCCTTATGGTAGCATTGATTGTAACGCTCGTCAATATAAAATCGTCGGAAGAACCGTATCACAAAATATTCAGAAGTACGCGGTATCACTTGTTTCTTTAGTGGGGATCATTCATGATCATCTAATGGTAAATTTCAAAATTTTAACTTACCAATCAATGCGGGTTGTGCATTTTTAACGGTATTTTGAACTTGTTGGGTCATACGCGGTATTGAACAAATACCGACGATATTTTATAATATAACTAGGCAATCGTGATGCATACTTTTGATGAGAAATAAACAACCACCGTAACTGAACAATTGATATATCATATTTGACATAGGCAGTTCTAGCAATAGGCTATATATATATGATGATATTACAGAAATAACACAAGAATCTCCTAACTGGCCGGTCTTCTCCCATCCTGTGTTGTGATATTGTATGCATATATGGAATTTCAGCACTCGTGGGCCTAATGGATTTATCGAATAGTTAACGACTAATCGTAGTGAAATCCTTTTAAGTGTAGATATGTATGCTCATCCAGAAGTGGAATGCGTAATTTGTTTAAAAACAAGGATTTCATAGCAATTGATATATTTAACATAAACTCTATTAGCAATGGACCACATGTTTATTATTAACTAACGAAATGACAGAATTTTAAATAGAATACGGAATGGCTAACCAATATTATCTCATCCAAAAACAATGACAGAAACATCTCCACCAACTACAGCTCCAAAACCCTATTTTAGTTAACATTAAATTATGTTTTACAATATTTATGTACGAGTATGTTTCTTGTATATACACTATATGCATAAACTTTATGAGTGATTAACGATATTGGGTGTAGATTTAAAAAAAGAAATTACTATCACCATTAACGTAATATGTTTATGAAGACTGTTTGGGAGTCAATAGCTTAGATAAATTAATTGGTAAATTCATCTTGAAACGACTTGCTGTAAGTTTATCGCTCAACACAGCCGTTTTAAATACCCAGCATTACATATATGTAGATACATAAATAAACAGTACTCGTTTGAGTGTTGAATTTGGACAAAACAAATTTAAAAGCCAGTACCAGTATAAAATAGAAATAATAATAAAATGAACCCGCGCAGACTTTTATTTGGTTACGATTTAAGTATCATATAAAATTAATATAATTCTATAGCTATGTAATATATTAGTTTTTATGTTCGTGACCAAAATAGCAATCTACAAAATCAATTAACCTTTTCTCAGTAAGTCAAACTTCATCAAAAATGCAGCTTAAAGTGACCCTAAAGAAATAAATATACATTATATACATATTTAAAAACGAATTACTCAACTTTACAATTCAATAACAATTATCGAACTTTGATTATTCAAGTCAATATTTTGGCCAAGACGTCTTGGTATTTATTTTAAAAGAATTTTTCTAGTCGGCAAATAATTTATGTATAGTCCCGGAAGGCCGCTAAATACTATAGTATATATAATTTAATACTGGCGGGCGACAGGGATTCTTGGAGGCGGCACGTGGTGTCTATATGCGTCACTTAGGGAGCAGATATGGAAGAAGAAGATAAAAAATATCCAGATTCGACATAATTAGGGCTTTGTTAGAATTTGAATCATTCACATTTTCACGCTGACCAAATTGTTAGGAAGCTTCTTATGAGATACTCACCTTAAAAAGCGCTTCGTATTTATTACGCCAAGATTTTTGCCCACATGACGGATATCAATAGATAAAGTCGATCAATAGTAATATGTACTAAAAGAAATCGGTATTGCCAATAATCAATGAATATATTTACCATGTAAAATATATATATATTAAGGCAATTTTCAGATCTGCTTGAGCCATTATTAAATTGGAAGGCTTAAACCTATTGGATTCATCTATAATTAAACCGTTTAAAAAAGCAGTGATCTTTGTTAATTATTCGGTAGACACAGAAATATATTTTTTGGTTGCCATAACGTTCATTTTTTATGAAAAAAAAAACAATTTTGGAGACATCTAGTGTATAAATATAATAATATAAAAAACTACTGTCGTCTTAATATTACATCAAATGCTTTAGAAGAGTTTAGATTACTTTTCCACAAAAGAAAACGGTTTTTAACCAAATATGCCATGTGTGTATATTATAGATCACTGTTTTATTAAAGGATTTAATTATTAAAACAAACTTTTAATTTATTGCATATATTTATTGAAGATTGCAATTATGAAACATTAATTATAACTGTTACTCTGCTAGTCAGTGACAACATGGCAAAATAGCGTATGATGAAAAGGATGGCAAGTGACAGTTGTAGTTCTTCATTTTATTTTAGTTGGCGAATGAATATGATAGTTGAAGTGATACCTAGGACTTCCTCCATCATTTTATTTCCGCGTTTTCCGGTATTAAATATAGCGAAGTCAAAGGAAACGCTATCCAATCCGAGCGATGTTGAACTTGAATACATTGTGTCGCGTTTATTCGTCGCTGTGCATTTTTTCTGCACGTTTCATACAATATATTATTGTGTGACTTGTTATTTGTTTGCTCACGTCCTTTTATGTTATCACTTCACGATTTTTGCTTTGAAAGTGGCACAACGACAATGGAAAATAAAGATGGTTCAACGCACTCTCCTACAGAGATTGTTTTATTTGCATTTTTGTCTCCATTAAATCTTGCTTTACTATGGCTATAAGCCTCAACCGTCTAGTTAAAAATGTATCTTCTAAATTCAAACTATGCAAAATCGGCTAGATCATTTATTGCAATTAACTACAAAAATGAAATAATATAAAATAAGTGCAAGAAATGAAAAAATAAAGGCAGACAAATAAGCGACGACATCTACCGTCAAATATCGTTTATGCACTAATCTATTGTATCCAGCCGCAATAAATTATCTCTCTGAGAAGTAATGACATTGTACAACTGAGTGATCGACACTGCCCAATACACACATGCAATTGAAATGTTGACATTTAAAAATATACGAAATTTTATTTAATGATATCGACTATAGAGAGTCATTGTCATCTCTTATTTTTTTTCGTTTGCTGTTTGCTATACGATGTATTACTTTGCCATAAACGATATGCTACTTTTTTAACCTTTCAGGTCAGAATGGATTTTTAAAGTTATCTCTTATAAAAGACAACAATAAATATAAATACAAAACCTCATATTATTTGATCCATTAAATCCGCTAATACTTTATATTATTATCACAAATATTATTTTTTTCACGGCATTATCTTCGTAATTCGGTTTACTGTTATTTTCTTAATTATGCAGTTTCAGAATTCGATCCTACTACCACCTATGCTGAATTATGCGCGTTTATCAACTATTACTATGTATTATAACAACAAGTATGCATATTACGAATGAATATACCCTCCATAGTCAATACTGTCTACATATCCACTATCCATTTATTTTATCATATTTAGAATATTTGTAGAAAATCCATCTGTATTTTTTTATTAACTTTTTTGGATATCTTTTTTATTCTTATAAGTAGTATTATTGATGTGGCATTTTAATTATAAATAATGTATTAGATGGAAGTTATTACGCGTACCAGATTACTTAATTTTATGTAACCTTATCTAGACTAACCTTATCTAATATTCCATGGTTAAAGAAATACGGTGCTGATACATGCTCAATATGGATTGAATGCTTGAAAGTTGAAATTTATCGGCGGCGATCTCTTGTATCGGGTAAGTGCTATTTCTGATGCAAATCCGTTTTTCGTTGAAAAACAATAACGTCGCATTTGTGTATGTATATGGATTCACAAAGTTCTTACAGGAAAATATTCACAGTTTTACTACATTATGTGTCGATTATTACTAACAATTCGCTTTGAATAATTTCCGTAGTTTAAGTAACTTAAGTAGTCTATATGCAGAATGTGAGCGTCATGAGTTTTGGTCCACAGTGAGGAAAACTCCGAAATTTTTAATGACAGTTGTAGAGATTGGATTGGCCTTGGCCGTATGCTATTGCTATTTCAAAATAGTTAATTTAACCTGATTGTTTTTCGAGCTAACAGGATTCCAGTTGACCACTTAACGTATCGGGTTCAATTCGTCTGAAATGTTTTTAAGAATTTTATTATTATCTGGGAAGATTGGCAAACACCGTGTATTATTAAAGGCGCTTTGTACGTTCTATATTCTACGCTGAAGTAATTAATGAATTGAGAGAATATTTTTTAACATGTCTACACCAAAATTAAATCGTATCGACTCACGCGGCTTGAAGAAATCCACTCCAGGAATAAAAAGAAAAAAAATATCTTCAATGCGAGACATATTTTGAGATTTTTCTCGAAAATTGGTTGTCGGCCAAATTATCAACCCATCGCGTATCTACTTATGCATCTTTGAAGTTTTAAAGTCCAGAAACTGTGGGAATCGAGCCCGTAATCTTGAGCTCTGAAACGCGCACGTTAACGTCTCGGCTATTGTGGAGACAAACAGCTGTGCTTAAATTGTGTGAAGAAAATTAATTACTATCCAATAATAATAATAGAAACAGTATATATTGTTATACAATGTTTTTATTTATTGTAGATTATCAAGGTGAATATTATGTTTCTAAATATATATAACTAACATTATAGATTTATGAAAAAAAAATATCAATTAAACGAAAATATTTGGAATATGCAAGTTTGAATGAAGTTCTTATTATCAAAGATCTTGATCAAATTTAAATCAACTCAATCACGATTCCGGCAAATTCTTAAAATTGGCTACAATTTTACCAATACATATGTCTCCATATTCGTCAATATTAAGTGTCCGTGACTTTCATTCGTTTATTAGTTCACACATTTTCGCAAGTGAAGCATACCCGGTACCATTTTTCAGTAGTTGCTTTTCAGTGAACGCTCGTCTTGTTATTGATTCCCTGACACTGTTATTGATGCTCTCTACTGCTTCGTTAGTGTTTACAGTTGGTATTATGTCGAACTGAATTATTGTTTCGAAATGCTTCACATGAGCCAATATTTACCCGACTGTGAAAGTGGGTAATCTATTTTCAAGTCGAGTGCAGTTGATCGGCAATTCGCGTTCCCCGGGTTCACGTCCTTATAATTTACTGAAAACTCGATACTATTATTCTATCTAATCTCTACTCTATAATAATCGTTACACCAATATAATAAGATAAAAATTTTACTGTTTATGTTTGTACTTTAAATAAACAAGAAATACTATTCTTTAATAGTTACGCTTTTCGATAGTTTCGCACAAAAATAAACCATTTCGTAATAATTACTTAGATTTTTTTATAATGTAACAATTTAGTCTTCCCGGTAGCCGAGAGGTGAACGTGCGCGCCTCGCATCCAAGGAATGCATGTACGATTCCCACATCTGATGGATTATAAAAATTCTGATAATGCTCGACTGTTTGGCCATTGGGTTGAGCAATTGTTTGACAACAGAGGCGTAGCTACCGAGTAGCAGTTGGAGTAGGCTGCTCCAGGTGCACGAAACAAGGGGGGCGCAAAATATTATTGGGGGTGCAAGTAAATGAATGTTAGTGCGACAACTAAAAAAACGATTTTACTTTCTCAAGGGGCACTATCAGACAATTAATCCTCATGAAGAATAATCTGTCGACACATATTGTCGCATTGCGGAAATATCTTCACATTGTGTAAATTTATATGCTCCCCTCTCGGACCTGACATGGTACAAAAATACATAAATTAACATTGCTTATGTATGCCGTATGAACTCTAATAAGCCTACTATTTTTCTTGTGTGAAAGACATAACAGTTATACAAATACACAAGTACCTATATATTATAGGTATCATTTTTTAAGATTTTTAATGGATTTTGGTTAATGGATTTACCAAGCCACTTCGATGGCCGATCAATGAGCACGCTTTAATGGGACGCTTTATGTCACACAGCTCTATTTTTTTTTGTCAAAAACGTTACAAAATGGACATTAAGACTTCATCAATAACCTCTCGAAAAAAATAATTGTAATTCACCAAATACAGTCAAATCCCGCTATAGCGAATACCGAAATAACTAAAATTCCCGTAAAACAACGATGGTGGACCGAAAAAAAGGAAACAACTCTGTTACATTATTTTATAACGCAATTACAATATAACAAAACAAAAGGGGTGGTCCCACGAGTTTATTTATAACGGGATTTGACTGTAATACGAAATATTTAAATAAACATTTGTAACCTCACATAATCTGTCAGTTTGTTTGTGTAGGGATTTTTTATTAGGAGGTTTCTTGACAGGATTTATGTCGGAAAGGTTTTTGTTTATGGTCAATTATTGTCCGCCTACGTTACAATTATAAACGTAAATCGGCGCTTTAGGTACTATATTTTTAGTATTTGAATGTATATTTTTTCCGCCACGTACGATATATTATAAATACATTCATATTGAAAAAATCAGGATCCGTCAATTGTTTCAATGGCATATCATTGATGATTGTGGGTTAAATATATCAAATACCATTAATGCAGCGAATAGTCACGATTTTAAACTTGCTCGAATCGATATCAGTATTAATAATAATATGAGACATGTGAACTGTATACAGGCATATTGTATATATGTTCAATATACTAATCAATCTAAAGTACAAAATCGAATTTGATTGAATTATTTAAACAAAATAAACATTTTGTCACGTTGAATTAGATTTCCTGCATGCATGTGTGACCTTCTCAAATGTTATTTATGTAACGAAGCATCGACGCGAATTGAGAGCAATAAATATTGTAGAATGAGAAAAATTGATAAAGAAAATACACGTAAGATGTATCGTTAAGTCACTTTCAATATTTTTTATTTTTAAATTAAAATAATGATAAAAAATATACTTAAGGTATGATAAACTAACTTGGTTCTCAACATCACTTTTGTAAATACTATAATTTCATTAGAGTCAACCATGATTTTGTCTGTTTGATTTGGGTGTTTTTTTACCCTGAATTGCCCTCAGATATTTTACGAACATTGCCTGCCCTAATTACTTCATTTGTCTCCCCGATAACGTAGTTGGTAGTGTGGGTATCTAGCAGTCCGGGGAATACGAGTTCGATTCCCCATCTGTCTGATTTAAAAGAATTCGAAAATGCAGGACTGGGTGACCATTGGGTTGATTAATTGTCTGAAAAATAATTCTAGTGAAAAATAATATGCCAAGACGTCTTCATATTGCGGAGATCCATATATTCCTCTTTCGGAGTGTTGGGAGCGAGCGTGGTATAAAAAAAATACTTTCTTTTTTCATTAATCCAGTACTGCCAAATTAAATAATTTTTCAAAATAATGGATGATAATACTATTTCAGTATAAAATTAATATTTAGATTAAATCTAAGTAAAAAAATGTTTAATTTAATCCAAGTGATTTCTGCAAAACACAATTTTACATAGTTCATAGTAGTTCTTTTAACAAAACGAAATTACTTTTGTTCCTTAGACAACTTGTTATGTATAATAGACACTTTGCAGTAAGTTCCTTTATCTTATAAAAAAATAGGAGTTAGATTATTTTTCTGCTAAGCAAAAAAGACATAATGTAAATAAAACCTAAACTAGGCCGAATCTAACTATGATCTCTTTAGCAAATTGAAGTTTGGAGTATTTTCGACTAGTTCCCATTCATAACACAAAACATCTAAATACGTTAGTTGGGTCCCTTTTGCATAACTCAACTCAATTTTACTTCTAATAAATAATAAAATCATTTTAATTTATAATTACATTTTGACAGATTTTGCATAATTTGAATTTAAACTTTATATTTTTAACTGGTTGCTTTTAGCGCTCATATACTTACAGTTCACCTGAAGTCCGTAAACTTTCAATCCAATGTCATGCATGTGATGTGGCATGAGCCAACGACCAGACTGACAGTTCTCGTAATATGTCAATGCGGACTGTTCAATGTATTGCCTGTCTTAATCATATTCTTGACAGTCCCCTAACTGTAGGCGGACTTTATCTGTATGGATCGTTATGGTCCATCACCGTTGCTTTTGTCACAGTAAGGTGAGAGTTAAAATATGTATATTTTATTTCACTCGACTTTAATTGATTACTTTTTAGGTAACTCGCATTGCAAATAATGATCCATAAACCATATGTTTTTATGATTTTACTATTCGTTGATAGTGTTGTTTATCTGGATATTAGATAACGCCTTCTAACCTTCCAGCTGTCTAACAAAAAAATTATATTAAGCTTAAGCCATCGTATACTAGCATTC
Source organism: Rhyacophila evoluta (assembly GCA_022683975.1). Taxonomy (NCBI): domain Eukaryota; kingdom Metazoa; phylum Arthropoda; class Insecta; order Trichoptera; family Rhyacophilidae; genus Rhyacophila; species Rhyacophila evoluta. Next base: position 13,997 of record JAGVSQ010005512.1, read on the forward strand.
GGCTTAAGCTTCTCGTGAGTCATGTGAAATCCACACGGCTCATCTTGGATTCCCGTTCGCCGATTTATTCCCGCCCACCGAAAAATAAAAACGCTGTGCGAACCGAAGCACGGAACGATATCGCGTCGATAAAACGCTCTGCGACTGTTGGCTTCCGCTTTGTGAGATTTATGACGACTTATTCATTTTGTTCACACTTTCTTCGCTGACAAAACATCACTATTTTGTACGAACATTCCGTTCATTGTTAGCGATTTAAAAATAAACATAACGTTAAACTTACTCGAATCGTAAAAGGTAAACAATGCTTAAGTACGAACACAGGTTGTTTAAGACTGAGACTCACTGGGAATGATGTATGAATTCAGCATTTCACTATCCACATATTGGTCTTTTAATTTCATTTGTTTTACTTGTACTAAAAGAGATATTGGTGGACTTCGTCATAGCGTACACTCTGTAGCTTAATTCTAAATTATAATAAAGAAAGTATCACGGCGGTATTTAATTTTACATTTGCCAAATGTGCTAGAAATGTAAGTTTCACGTATAAAGTGACTCCTCCTAGCACCCCCACAACATTACGTATGTTTTACTCATTTATCATGATTCCGTAAATAAATGTATATAATAATTTTAGTATTAGTCAGGTAATTCAGAAGTACTGCATGGTATAACTATACATATAATCATAATAAACAAATTCAAGATGTTTTGTTGTTACGTACTTTTCATCGAAAGGTTATATTTAATTTTGTAGTTTTTACTTGTTCTCATATTTTGAGGATTTTAAAAGAAATTATGAAACGCCAAAATGACTTTCTTTTAGTCCTTATATTGTTGACACGGAGCCACCTCGTTTTCAGTATCCTTTTCTGCTTCCTGTATGGTTTTATCATTCTATTCATTGAGACGAAACATCGTTGTGTGCCTAGAAGTTCAATTTTATTTGTAAACGTGATGTAACATAAAATATTATAATTATATCGAAAAAAAATGTACTTGTGAAACTGTAATTTTTTTTTTTGCAAATCAGCAGTATACGTGCGTGCTTAATCGAAATATAAAGTGGAGGATTTGTAACGTTGGTATGATTGTATAACTGTACTGCTAAAGGCGGAATGAAATAACAATTCCTAGTATTATCATTTTTTATTACAAATATCTGAGGATTGTTAACGTCGATGCATGATATAGAACTCAAGGAAGACAAAGAAAAATATTAAAAATATCGGTTCTTTGACCCTATATAAATAATATTTTTCTACGCTTATAACAGTTTTTGATGCGTGACTGTCAGACAATTCGCCGTTTCGCTTGTATAACCATGGCCGAAACAATCACGAAAATTGACTAGACGTTAATATTAAATTACTTTTACACCACTTCTGATAGTGCAGCTGTAAATTTTTACACAGCTGTAGACAAAACAAATAAATTCGATCAACATAATATAATTAATGTCTGACATGTCACAGCCGATTATTCTGCCATGGCGATATCCTGAGCCCAGGCTCATTAACATCTACACATTTCAAATTATTATCAAAAGCTAAATCTAACGTGCTGTTATGATCCGAAATAAAAATAATATTAAAAAATATACCAACAGTTTTTTTCAATTGTTCGTAGATTTATCCAATGTAAAAGATTCCTTGGAAGACAATCTCGAATAAAATGCGCAGAAATACCATCTGACGCTTGGTTTTATGGATTTGAATAACTATTCTTATCAGGGAGTTATTCTAAAAGGGATTGTCAGGAATGACTCTTGCTTAATTGAAAAGATCTTAAATCTTAAGAAAGATGTATTTTTATTACGACAAGACTGTATTACAAGTTACTCAAATTGAAGACAATATTTTTTAGACAAAGACTTTTATACATTAAAATCTGGACAACTCCCCTCAATCATGTGATCTTATAATCCAATTGTAAAAAACGTGGTCGACAGGTAATGCTGACACAATAAGTTTGTAAACAAAGTCAATTAATGTTGTTTAATATTCTAGAATGTCATTACCAAGGGTGATTTAAGTTATAAATAAAATCATCAAGCTGTAAACAAGGTCATGTTACTTTCTTTAATCTTCTCGAATATCAAAGTAAGGTGATAAACAAACAAGTTAAATATAGATTGAAGTACAGACATGTAATAAATTGACTAGTATTTATAATTCGAGAATTCCATAATCGTACATATCTGCTGCGAACTTCTTCCGCTGCATTGCCTTAAAATACTGTCTTTTCAAGTTTTATTTCATTCTAACTATTATTTGTTCCATGAATTTCTCATTAAAATGGTAATTAAATTCATTCCCAAATGTTTTTCACATTTTCAGAACATTACATATTAGGTTTACGGCATTAAGAACATGAATAATGATGAAAACAAACTAGTTTTAATTAAATTGAAAAACATATAAAACATTGTAAAAACATCGCTTAATAAAAGTAAAAATAAAGAGATATATTAAAAAAAAAAGGAAACAAGATAGTTTACAAAGAATTTCAGACAGATCCTAAAATGCATTATAGAAAATATCAATAACCAAGGCGTTTTCGTTAAACGTATCCATTGCCCTCCGTATTTCAATGGCCATCAGCAGGTTAGTTCTGCACTTTGGAACAAAAAACCAGCTGATGTTCCCTCATTAAATAATAATTCTATTAAAACATTTTTTACGATAGTTAATTATTTGACACATTGCATAGATAAACTTAAATGTGTGATAAGGTCTTTTAAATTAGATAATCTAGTTTAAAATCAATAACACCGCAAAATTAATGCATAATGAAATATTAAAATAATTACATAAACATATCATATTAAAATATAAATCTATTAAAAATACTTAATTAAAAATTAATTCTTTACGTTTTTTGGTATATTATATTAAATTCTATTTTCTAAATAATGACTGGATAATATTCATTTCAAATATATCCGTATTTTTCTTCAACATTTATTTTGATATTTTGCCACGTATAAAGTTTCAATTTATAAAATATGTACGAGTGGTGGATTTCAAATTGTGTGTGCCACTTTATAAATTCATATATAAACTGGTCTCCCTCACCTCGTCTCATATATTTTTCTATTCCAACACACACATCCCTCGAAATATCTCGAAACCTCCAAGTGAATGTGATTTTGTAAAAATTTAAAAATAGTCTTCTTATATTTTTTTTTTCCTACCAATCTGAGACTAATAAAAATTTGATTGGTTTTAAAGAGTGGGCACAAAAAAAATGTACAATGTATTGTGATATTAAACGTTGCCTATAAACAAATTTTAATTTTAAGACGCTTAAATATATACATAATAATGAAATATATAATTTCGAAGAATCTTCCATTGTGAATTTGACCCTGTTTTAAAATATTTGTTTATTTACTTTGGAGAATCTCTCTACTTTAAAGGCGTATTGCAGTGCTAACAATGTGCTAATGTTTCTCACTCATTAAAAAATAAACAACGCTTCATTGCCACCCATATCCGCCATGACATTGCAAATCATAACTTTGATGCCTGCATAAAACGTTTTGATAAAAAAATATTGTTATTATTTCGTTAAATTCTGAATTATTTAAAACTGTTAAACTTCCATATGTGAGATCACTGTTAG